>OY283144.1:20741460-20872460 GCA_958299785.1 Medicago lupulina | reverse complement strand
AGAAAGAAAAGCGAAAATCATCAAAACCAATATAATCTTAATCAATGTAACTTTTTAGATATTTTTACTAATATACCCTCATAAAAAATACACCCACTAAGATTAAAAAGAGAATCATTAAATAAAGGATAAAAATATCTTTTAAGCAATAACTATATCTTAAAAGATGTGACATTTTTTTATAAATAAGATCACAATTTTTTTTTGAAAATTTTCTTATAATAAAGACCACATGAAATATTTTTTTTAAAAATATTATTTAATATACACAAAATAATTTATGAAAAAACATTTCCCGTGCGGGGCACGGGTCTCAAACTAGTACAATAAAATGCAATGTCTTCCTTGAAATTCTAACCAATTTTGACCACAACACATTTCCTTTGAACACGTGTTCCATTAAAATCATGATCTAGTATGTTGCAAATTTACCATGTTGTTAATGGAAGCCCAATTTTTACATATGCCACCAATACTATACCCATAAGCTTTTTCAATCGATTGTGAGAAACTTCGACTTTATTTGTTGTAGTACTTCCAATCTGCATGACACGGTCAATCCAATACCTTACAAGTTTTTCCTTCACCAACTCCAAATAGAAGCTTTCACATATTTTAAAACTTTTGGAAAGTTTGTGCATATAATTTTGAAACAAATAGCAATTATCATCACGCATGTTGTATCTTTAAGACTCCATTATAGCTTCTCATGTATCCATGATTGTTTTGCATACATATTTACATTTCATCACTTTCCCGTCTTTATATTTAAGATCTTAACTTGCAATCTATCGTATATTTTTCTTCGAGTTTTTTTCTAGATATGATAGCAACACAACATAGTAAAGTTGGGGAAAATTGTCTTAACAACATTCATCGAAGCATTGTCTCGGTGAGATAAAGACGTTGGGAGAAATATATGGAGATTTTAACAAATCATGACACCTTTTTAGAGATCAAGTGAAGTTTTCTTCCTTCTCATACATCATATAAGAAAATGCAGTAGAGTATGTCAACTCAATAGAAGTGACACCGATAAACTCAAGCAACATAGGACGATATTTGTTAACTTTATAGTTGGAATCCATCACAACTACATTAGGAAAAGTGTTAAGCAACTTGATAGAATTTGGATGAGGCCTATAAAATATTTTTGAGATTATCATAATCAGAAATCAATCTATAGTCATACATATACTTATCTTCAACAAATCATTTCATGAGATGTTGAAGTTTAGGTCTTGGAACCCTGATAGATTGCTTAAACGTGTGACGTGTATTAAAAGTATGAAGGACAATAGTTTCACTTTGACCATTTCTATTATGAAAAGTGGTCAGAATATTTCTTGGAAGGACCATTGAGGTTGTCATCTCATGAACAAACCTCCTCTCTTACAGTCTTATATGTTAATAAACTTATGACCTTGAAAGACGAGAGTCACGTCATGATTGTGTTCTTTGTCCCCAATCCTAAGGATTCACACACCAGCACTCAACAAATAACATCTCAACCTAATTGGACAATCACATTTCACTGAAGCGTACGCTTCAACAACTTTTTGTACTCAATATACGAACCTTCACTTTCACATCTCAATTGGGAAAAAAATTCTACCATTTTCCTCATCATTTGATTTTGCAATAACATCCTTAAATCCTAACTTCCTTACTTCATCTCAAACTCATGTCAACAATTCATCTTGTGAAGTAAACTTTCTATAGGACTAAAGTTTATGTGGTAATCAATACAAGATGAAACTGGAGGTACAACCTCGACTTTGCCATTTCCAGAAGGTACTATAGGTGGAGCACCAACTTTGGTATTGTCAGAAGGATTCCTAACTATAGAGGAACCTAAACTTTGACATTGGCATGATCATCTGCAGCTTGAGGTGCAACGTCCGACTTCACATCAACAAGAGATTTCACAATGTGAGGTGGAAAAACATAGGAGGGTTAATTGGAGCATCCATATATGAAACAGTGCAAACAAATCTAAAAAAAAAAAACAGGTATGTTTCCATAACCACTTGGTTCTGATTATATAATATGAATTGTGTTTTACAAACTTTTGGATTAGATAATCTAAACGGTGCCAATACAGACTAGGTAACATGATTTGATGAAACTTTCTCATACAATATTATTTCAATCATTTTGATGTTTGTTAGTATAGTTTTTAAGGAGTTTTAGACTGTTTGGAGGTTGGAATAGTAAAAGAAGTTAAGATTTGAAGTTTAGAAATTGTGGCACGATTCAAATATATCGCGACACGATCTTGGAGATAAATTGATGATTTTAATTCTGGAACAAATGTGGCACGATTTGAGGTCAATACGCCACAATTGGAGATGAGCCAAAAGATTAAGTTGAAGATGCAAGAAAATTGTGCCACGATTTTCAGCAACATGGCGCAATTGTACTGTTATAAGACGCTAGACACATAGGATTAATGAGTAATCATGGTGCGATTTCTTAGAATATGGCTTAATTTTTCAGTTACATTACCATATTTATAAAGAACAAACTTCATTTTAAGCAGGAGTTTAATTTGGGAGCTATGAAGGCTTATGTAATGTCTCCAAATCTCTTGGTTATTTATGCTATAGTCATGAGTAGCTAATTTACTATTCCAATTCTATTCACAATTATTTGTGTTTAATGATTTTTATATATTGATCACATATGAAATGAATCTAAATATAATTGAATAGCCCTAGTTATTGAATTTGATCAAATCATTATTTTTAACCTAGCAGGTCACTTTAGAGATAAAGGATTGTTAGGGTATGATTTAGAAATTAACGTTTCATTAAAACCTTTCAACGATTACGAACTCACCTACGAGATTAGGGGGTTGTAACTTTAGAAGAGGGTTTTGTGTCGAGATTGATCAAAATCATTTTGTTGATGTATCATGAAACTAATAGAATAATTATAGAAGATATGTACAATTTACCAAACAACGAGCAATATAGGATTCAAAATACCTGATCATCTTTTATCTTGTAATTACAAACCATTTTATTTGCAGTTTACAATTAATTGAATGTTTTTGAACCAAACCAATTTCCAAGTGCAACCCCCCTATTTTATACATGTGATCTGATAAAGTCATTGCTAAGTTGAAAATAAAACAGTTCATGTGCAAAATTCCTTGCTATTCGTTGAGCATAATACACGACTAACTTAGTCGTCGCAAATATACACGTGACCTTTTGCTACGGATAATAGCCTATAGTGACGGTTTTCGTTTGTCACTACAAGTCAAATTTCTTATATATATATATATATATATATATATATATATATATATATATATATATATATGTTGTAATAAGATACTAAAGAAGAAATTATATGTGACCAACAACAAAAGGTATAGCAGCATATCAAATTCAGTACCTAATTATATGAACTCATGTATGCATTCCAATATAATTTAAACTAAATAAATATGCCAAATTTAATACTTTTTTTTTTGAGCAAAAATTTAATACGTTTTGACATTTGATTGTTAGACATCTTTAATTAGTTAATATTAGTGTATGCTACTTTTAAGTAGGATATTTCTCAATATTCTATCCATATGCAACAAAGCCGTTATACATTTTACTAAAATAGCAAAGTTCTAACTTTAGGTTAATAAAGATAATAAGAAAAAAGAGCAAACACAAGCTAACTATTTTTTCTTCTTTAAAATTCTTTATAAAAAAAGAATAATTTGGACAAGTATATCTTCTAGCTCCCTATTATTCGTGCCTTTGATCATATATCTATTTCCTACTATTGTATGAGTGGCTAAAACTTTAGTGTCCCCGTTGTAATTTAAATCTACAACTCTTGTTTTTCACAAATTACCAAACGCGTGTCTATTATAGCTTAGTATTATTGATTCTTAACCTCCACCTTTCTATTTTTCTTGTATATATATAAAACCCTTTCATCCCTGTCGCCTCCATTTTTTCCCTTTCTGCTAGGGCTTAATTTTTTGTTCCCCTGTGTTTGTGTTTGTTTTTGTGTTTGCTGCAACACAAACACAGGAGTGAACCACATTCGTCATTTAATGTGTTTGGAAACACGATGGTAAATTAACTATGTTATTCATCTGGTCGCATCGCAAATCCAAGCACACATTTAATTAATTGGTTTGATATTGATCAATCAATGGAGGAGACCGTACGAGGCAACGGAACTGTCTCAGTTTTATTTAATTCCCAGGGGGTGTTGGAAATTTGTGTAAAAAATGATAGAGATGTTAGCTCTTATGGCATTTTCTCTGGAGATAATCCATTCGATTTCGCTCTTCCAGCAACATTGTTCCAAATCATCATTATTATCGTCGTCTCTCAAACTCTTTACTTTCTTCTCAAGCCATTACGAACACCAAAATTCATCTGCAACCTCATCGTAAGTTCCAACATATTAACTCTCCTCCATTCGTTTCATCAATGGATCACAATCACTACATTTTGTTTTTTCTTTTCCATTATCTCCTTTCTATTTTTTTGTACCTATTCTAATTTTAGACTAATTATATTTATAGCCTAATTAAGCATGTATTAACCTATAGATAGTTATTACAATTATTTGATAGAAGTTATTGACAAAAGATAATTAAAATAGGATTATATTGAATTATGAGATAATCAATAATACCTCGTACAACTTATATTATTGATAATTGGATTTATATAGCTAATAAGAAGAACAACTTACTACTGTGACAAACTAAACTGGTGTAACTAACTTTTATATCTGATAATAGTCTTTAAATTTATGTTTAAGTGAAAAATGTGTGCAGGGTGGAATTATTTTGGGGCCATCACTTCTAGGGAGGAACGAGATTTATTGGAAGGCCTTGTTTCCCCCAAGACAATTTGATGTTTTAACAGCGTTGTCATTAATCGGAACTATATACTTTTTGTTCTTGATTGCACTGAAAATGGATCTACTAATGACTATAAGAGCAGCAAAAAGTACTAGCCTACTTGGAATATTACCCTTCATGGCTTCTTTTACGGTTTTATCATTACTCCTAAAAGCTTTTTATCATCTCAAATTAGAAGCTTCGCGTACATCATTAAGTGCTACGATGGCATTCAGTAATTTCCCTGCAGTGTCCGATGCTTTGATAGAACTTAACCTCATAGCAACTGAATTAGGACAGATTGCATTGTCTTCAGCCATACTCAATGACTGTATACAATTTTTCTTCATAGTATCACACCGTATAGGGGACACTCATAAATTGAAATTCTCAATCATGGGATTTAGTTCTTGGATATTGTTCATGTTTTGCAGTTTCTATATTTTACGGCCAATGATGAACTTGATTGCACGCAGCACACCAGTTGGGAAACCAGTGAACCAAACGTACGTTGTGTTTATTCTTCTTGGTGCTTTAGTTATGGCTGGTATTACTGATATGATTGGGTTAACATTTCTTATTGGACCATTGATTTGGGGTTTGATTATTCCGAGCGGACCCCCTTTAGGGACAACATTGGTTGAAAAGTGTGAACTTATCATCTCAGAATTTTTGTTACCTTTCTTCTTTGTTTTTGTTGGCATGACCATAAATTTGGCTGCACTTCAATCTTGGCGAGAGTGTATAACTATGCAACTTATCTTATTTGCTGGAGACATAGCAAAGGTGATTGCTTGTGTGCTGGTTTCTATGATATATAACATTAAACCCAAACATGGCACGGTGCTTGGCCTCATGTTGAACATCAAGGGCATACCTCACCTTATAGCTTTTATTAAATTGCACCAACTCAAGGTACGCAACAGTTTAATTAATGAGATTAATTGTGATGTACCCCTCTGTTTTTTAATATAAGGAAATTTGACTTTTTAGGTTCATTTATTTAATGATGAATGTGGTCTATATTATAAATCACATTCATCATTAAATGAATGAACTCAAAAAGTTAATTTTGTTTATATTTCGACACGGAGGGAGTAGTCTTTTTGCAAGGATCACATTCCGTAATGTCAAACATGATTAATGATTTAACGTTTATGATCAATTAACCGTGTACTTTTCTTTATAGTGTATATAAATTAAATACATAATTAATCTTATATATCACGTATTGGATTCATAGTAGTAAAAAAAAAAATTAGAATTATTCAAAAAAATGAAAATTTATAGGAATCTTTATCCTTATTTATTAATTTTGTTAAGTCTTAACCTAATTTTTTCCCTCCACACTAACCCTTTAGTGGGGTTACAACAACTCAATCCTAAAATTTTGGCTCTAAATAATGCTAATCATCAACCCTAAAATTTTGGCTCTAAACTTGCATTATTAAATGATATCCGTATTTATTAATTTTGTTAGGTCTGCAGCAACTAAACCTAATAATTTCCCTCTAAAATGCTGCATTAGGTTAGCAGCAATTTAACTTAACAAATTTCATCTAAAATGTTGTTCAATGCATATTAAGTTAATTTTAATCGTAATATTGTATACTTATTAAGTTTGTTTGTGATTTTTAATTAGACTTGCGCGACGCGTAGGTCAAAAGTCTAGTAAACTATAAAATTTATGTTTGATTTCTTTATTAAACTTAGTGTCAAGCACATTACAAACAAACTATGTATATTTTTTTTTAATCATAATAAATGTTAGTATGTTAATTGTGTGTATATTAGTATTTTTTTTTCCGTTGTCAAGACTTGAACCCTGAACCGTGAACTCTTTTTAATCTTTTAGTTGTTTAATCCTTTGGTTGAAATCAGTTGAATTATCCAACCCAAAAGTATGTATATGTTGTCTTTAATTTTAGCTTTTGGTCCTATTTGTATTTGATTGTAGTTTTACAAAACAAATTAACAAATTAAATTTATCTTTGTAGCTATTGGATGATGAAACATTATGTAACTTGGTGATAGGTGTGGTGGTTACAGCTGCAATCATCACACCACTCATTAAATTGTTATACAAGCATCGTTCTCGAGTATTAAGTTCAACAAGCACATTTGATGAAGAAATGAGAACAATCCAAAACACTCCAAGAAACTCAGAATTTCGCATTGTTACTTGTTTACATAATGAAGGAAACGTTCGTGGCATGACTTCCCTAATGGAAATTTGCAACCCAATTCAAGAAAGTCCCTTATGTGTCTTTGTGATTCATCTCATCGAGCTTTTAGGAAAAAGTGCACCAATTTTGCTTCCTATAAACTACAAGCAAAACAGAAATTTTTTGTCTGTTAATTACCCCAACACAAACCACATCATGCGAGCATTTGAGAATTACGCTAATAACTCATGTGGTCCTGTAACTGTTCTTCCGTACATCAATGTAGCACCTTATAAGAGCATGTCTGATGCTGTTTGTAACCTAGCACAAGACCAAATGGTTCCTTTTATTGTGATTCCTTTTCATGAAAATGATCATATTGACCTTCATGGACACGTTTCAACATCTATTCGAAAGTTGAATACTAGGTTTCAAGCACATGTTCCGTGCACGTTGGGGATATTAGTGGATAGATACTCAAGACTTGGTGTGAGTAATGATCACACAAAACCTTATTTTCATGTTGGGATATTTTTTATTGGTGGTCCTGATGATAGAGAAGCACTGGCATTGGGGATTCGAATGTCGGGGAGAGTGAATATGAAGGTGTCTTTGTTTAGGTTCATTGTGACGAACAGAAAATATGTGAATAGAATTGATTCAAGTAGAACAGATCCATTAGATGAAGAACAAGAGGAAATGTTGGATGAAGGTTTAATTGATGAGTTTAAGAGTACGAAATTTGGAATTGGGAACATTTCTTGGTATGAGATTGTGGTGGAAGATGCAGTGGAGGTAATGAAGGCAATTCGTGGTTTGGAAGGAAACTATGACCTTGTGATGGTGGGGAAGAGACATAATATTGGAAATTTGAAAGATGAAGAAATGGGAAATTTCATAGAGAATGTCCAAATTTTAGGAATACTTGGAGATATGTTGTCATCAACGGAATTCTGTATTGGAATGGTTCCAGTTTTGGTGACACAATGTGGTGGGGATAAAAGGGTTAATAACAAGCTTGATAGAGTAGGTTCAGGTTCAGTTAGTGTCTCTCAGATTAGTGTAAAGGGTTGATAAATAAATGTTTTTTTCTCCTCCTTTTGAATTTGTACATCTTTAATCTTTAATCTTTAAACTACGTACATACAAGCACCTTTAGGTATAAAATTGAAAGTTAGAAAAACACCAGAAGGATGTGTTGAATTGTGATCAGTGGTGGAGCCAGAAATTTTAGATTGTGGGGGCAATATTCACATACTTTATTACTATAAATAATATTCTACCAACAAAAAAAACTACATGCATGGTATTTGAGATTAGTTAAGCTGAAAATAAAACAAACACCTTACCATAACGTAAAAATGAAAGAGAAATAACAATACTTTTATAAAATTACTCTTATCAAGTATTGATGTATTAAAATTTTCATAATAAATACAAAGTGGACGTTATTGACTTGAGAATAATGCAAGTATTAGTGTACTATCATAAAAAAAATAAAAAGTACTCCTTCGGTCCTAAAATGACCGGCCTAGTTTGATATATATATATATATATATATATATATATATATATATATATATATATATATATATATAATATTTACATAACATACTTTGACTATATTTCTCTACTAATATATGTAAAGACAAATGTTTGTATATAATAGGTTATATTTGTCTCAATGAGTATTTTTAAAATATTAACTTTTTCTATAACTTTTGCTATTAAAGATCAAAATTGTGTATGGACCGACATATTTGAAACCTTCAACTAAATGACTAGATCAAATATTTTAAGACAGACAAAGTAATTAAAATTGTATTAAAAAGATCATTCAATTTCAAACAAATTTTTCGTTACAAACAGTCACTCATTATAATATGGAAGAAATGTATATTATGATCAATTGATCTATTAGATATTAAGTAATTGGAATAGATTACTCAAGAAAAAGAATTTGGGCTAGTTTTGATATGATGGGTATTTTTTTTATACTCAAATAATGGCGGCAATTAGTTAGCATAACACAATACCATTATATACTAGAATGAAAATTTTAGTGCAGGCATGTGCCCACAGAATGCTTGTTGTAGCTCCGCCCCTAATTGTAATAGCTTTCTAAATTAAACTTTACTCGTCATAATTTGAATGAGTTCAGAGTCTGATCCAGGTTATATATATATATATATATATATATATATATATATATATATATATATATATATATATATATATATATATATATATATGGATTTGCTAGAACACATTCACTAGTTTTTATGTGGGAGTGTTTTAGCAAGCTACACCTTAAGGTGTACTTAACAACTTTTTAGTTATCATTTGCTAAAATACTCCTTCTAAAAAATAAGTAGGTGTATTCTAGCAAATGCTTATATATAGGAGTTGCTAACTTACACCCACTTATTTTTTTAGAAGGAGTATTTTAGCAACATTCACCTTAAGGTGTATTTAACATTTTTTTAGTTATATCTTTGCTAAAACACACCTTAATAAAAATAATCTTTAACCCGTAAGATCATGGGTCGATCAATAAACGCAAATTAGATCATTAGAGATACAATATTACAATCAAATGATAATAAAAAAATATAAAAAAAAAAGATAAAAAGAATACAAAATTATATTGTTGCACGGGTCAATTTTATTTATTACTTTTATAGTTAAACATAAAAAATTAATGCAGTTCATGACTTCTAACAAATTATTTAAGGTAGCCGAGTGTGCATGAAAATTAGGGTATTCTGTTTGTAAACGTATTACATAAGTGTACAACAACTTGTAAAAAAAAAAATCTACAGAAACAATAGGTTAAGTTATTGCAGACCTAATAAAATTAATAAATAATAAGGATAAGGATTAAGATATCTATTAAATTTTTTTGCTTTGAAAAATATTTACGGTTATTAGAGATAGAAATGAAAAACATATATGATGCAAATTTAGAGTTGTTGCAAACCTAATAAGGGATTAGTGGAGGGAAAAAATTAGGTTAACACTTAACAAAATTAATAAATAAGGATATCTATTAAATTTTTGCTTTGAAAAATATTCACGGTTATTAGAGATAAATGAAAAACATATATGATGCAAATTTAGAGCTAAAATTTTATGATAGAATTGTTGCAAACCTAATAAGGGATTAGTGGAGAAAAAAAATTAGGTTAAAACTTAACAAAAGTAATAAATAAGGATAAGGATGCACCAAAAAATAATTGTAAAATAAACAATATCGAATTTTTCCAAAAATCCGAGGACACGGTTTCTTAATTGGATAAGTAATTATTACTGACCTTCCTTGGATATACAATAGTCCTACTTACACTACTAGAATCTCTCGTTTTTCCTGCGGATTTTCACAGGAATTATTTTCCGTAGGAATACCAGACGAAGTTACCTGCGGATTTAGATGGCGCAGGAACATTCGCAGGTAACTATTATTTTGCTGAGAATTTTCCTGCTAAATTATAATCCAATATTAATTCTACGTTTCCTTAGGAAATTCCGCAGGTGTTGCTTTTACTACAGTTTGTTATTTTTTTAAAATTTGTAAAATTTTAATTTCTTACTTTTAGATATTAAATATCTGACCTTTTTTTTACAAGCATTAAATGTAGACCTTATAATTTTAAATTTAAATCCAAATCAACTTTATCCAAATAAAATGTCAAACTCGATTGTAATTAATACTTTTTTGTTTATATTCAATGTTGAAATATTTTGAGAATTAACATAACATTAGAAATCATTATATATATATACTATAAGTGTAAGCTATTTTTTCTTTCGATGATATTCTAGATGAGTTAGTTCAGCTTTAAATGGAACTTCGTAATTGACGATGGGATTGAACCTTATATACAGGTTTCCTGCAGAAATTTTAGTATAATCTGCAGGAAAATCGAGAGTTTCTGATAGTGTTATAAAGATCAAAAATCTGAAAATAAAACCTGATTGTTAATTTTCTTTTGCATGACATCGTTCTGGCTGCTCATCCTTTTATTTTGAGTGTTTAATCGAGACGGAACTCTTATCCATGCAAACAGACTAAAATCCAGTTCAACAATATCCCCCCAATTCTTCCATCTCCAATTTGTTTAATTCTTTATAGATTTTGGTCATCTGAAAATGTTGAGAATTCGTTAAAATCACACCAATTAAGACTTGATGTGTGGAGAAAATTAATCAAGCAACCAAAATCAACGAGGGTGACAATTGTAACACAAGCAAAAATCAAAACAGCGAGAGAGAAGAGAAAAGACACAATAAATTTGTTTAACCATTCGGTCCAATATTGACATACTCTTGGGGGGAGAGCATCTCTCTGTTACACTATAATGACGAGTAACTTTACAAAAGATTCAAAAGGGTTACAAGAATTCGTTTTCAAACCTAATTCTACTCAAAGTCCCGAATATCTTCCCGTGACTAAGAGACTCAGTCCTAATAGTGTTTGTTTAAGGTGAAACAATGAAAAATTCAATCCCAACCATAGTGTTTGTTGCCAAGAGAAATCGCTATAAATTCTAGTTTTGTTGTTGGCTTCTAATCCTTGTTTTTCTCCTCCTCATATTTCATTGATACATGATTTGTATTTGTAGAGAAATATAACTCGTAAATCTGAAATGGATATCACATTGAAGATGCGTTTCCTTTTTTTTCTCCATCGGTGCAAAATATATTTGCATAAAATATTTCTTTTAAAAATATATTTGCATCAAATCTTCCTTCAAACGGTACAATAATATATTTACTATCCATGAATGTATTTTGGGTTAATATGTCTTTACACCCTGTAATTTGAGCGAGTTCTGGTTTACCCCCCGTAAAAGAAAGGTTTAGATTCCAACGCTGTAATATGAAGATTCTTTCATTTTAGACCCTAACACATCTGACGGTGCATAATTGATGACCTGGCACGCTGATTGTGCATATCTGATTATGTGGTGTGCTAACTGTATAATTAATTTTGTTTTTCATTTTTTTAATACACGTGGCATTTGTGCCTATTCTTTTTTAAAAAAATTTAAAAATTGAAAATTTTAAAAAAATAAAAAATTATAAAGAAAAAAAAAACAAATGCGAAATTTAGCACATACCTTTTTCGAAAATAAGTTTTTCAACAAAAAAAAACTGGAAAATATTTTTCATAGGAAAAAGAATTCCTGATTTTTTTAAAAAAAATATTTTTCGTAAAAAAAATATTCCTGAATTGTTTTTCTAATTTTTAATAATTTTTTTATTTTCAAAAATTAATTTACAATTTTTTTATAAAAAATAGGCACAAATGACAAGTGTACCATTAAAAAAATGAAAAACAAAATTAATTATACAATCAGCGCGCCATATAATCAGATATGCACAGTCAGCGTGCCACTCAGTATATAACGTAATCAATTCTGCACGGTCAGATAGATCAGAGTCTAAAATGAAATAATCTTCATATTACAGGGTTGGAATCTAAACCTTTTTTTTACAGGGGGTAAACCAGAACTCATTCAAATTATAAGGGGTAAAGACATATTAACCCATATATTTTAAACAACAAGCTTCTAGAAGTACAAAATATATTTGAAAAAAATATTTTATATTTGTAGCAACAATTTTTTCTTCCATCAAATTTTGAGTCAATTTCAACAAAAACAAAACAACAATACCTCTACTAACTATGTATAAAAATAAGGAAGTTGTTTCTTCCAATTTTGCCCTTGGTGGGGTGTTTTAGTCATTTCCTAATTAATTGATCTCTTTTGTTGACACGTAATGAGCATTTCTCCTTCATACTCAATACTTTCAGAGAAATTGTTCTGTAGCGTTTCATTTCTCCGTTTCTTCCTCTCCCTCTATACGTTTCTTTTCTCCCTTTCTTCCTTCAACTCACCACCACCGTCAACCAACTTTCTGGCATCGATCTGGTCGCCGTGCCTAGAGATTGGAAGAAACTACCCGTTTTCTTCATTAACTAAGGTACTTGCTTATTTGTTTCCTTCTCCCGTTTTTATGATTATCAATGGTGAATTTTTTGATTTCTCATGAATTCAATACATGCATGTTATGGATTTAGCTGTTTTTGTTTATTCAGTATTTTTTTCTCTCCGTCACAACTGCGGCGAAATACGGCGGCGACGGTGAGGAATAGTAAGAGAGAGACGATCATCTCCAATCTAAAGCCATGCATGTCTAAGTGTTTCCCTCCGACCAGGTATCGTTCTTCTTCTCTTTCAATCCCTAATTCCCCATTTCCATAACCCTAATTAAGTGATTACATAGCTATTAGATCTAAGTGAGACTCCAAAATTGAAAGGTTAGTCTATATGCACAAATTTAGGTTTTCTGGGGTTTCATAGAGTAATTGGGTTTGATCTTTTGATTTTGGGTTGTTGTTTAGTGAGAAAATTGGAACCACAAACAAGTGAACAAATTTGAGAGAGAAGAAATGTTGGGTTTGTTCTAAGATAGAAATTTTTTTGTTTTGTTGTATTTACAAAAATTTAGTTTTGTTTGGTTGTATTTAAATGTTTAAATTTGTTTTATTTCTGTATTTGATTTGATTTATTTGTTGTGAAATTTAAGACTCACCAAGTGTTTGAGAAAATGTCTCAGTTGCATCAATGTTTAACATGGTTGCTAACAAAAAATAGTTGTTTTAGGATTTGCATTCAAACCGGTGATAGAAGGCAGACACCGACTATTGACGCGTGTAAAGGGCTACTTGATGATAAAGCGTGTTTCAGAAATGTGAGTGTGGTTTGGGATGCATATGAGATGAGTTTAAGAAACTTGATGATATGAGAAAGCAAGCATTGTGATAAGCTACATGAAATTGGTTTATTCAATTGGTAAGCCACTTGATTCATGGCTCAAAGACATGCATGTTGTAGCATAAAACTTCAGTACTTCATAGTTTTAAGTCAAAATTTGAGGCTTAAAGTTTCATTCAATTTTTATTAATATTTTTTATAATTAGACCAATAATGAATTGATTATGTTTGAACATAGCCAAACCAATATGTTGGCATTGAATTGTGGCAGGTACAGTTTCTGCTATGTTTACTTTTTCCACTTGATTTGAGCATTTTAGTTCCAAATTCTGACCAGCAAGCTACGTAACTTTGCAGGTGAAATCTGGTACATTGTTTGACAATGTTGTTATTACCGATGATGTTGAGTATGCTAAGCAAGTTGCTGAAGAAACATGGGACAAGCAGAAGGATGTAAGATGTTTTCTATTCACTCCATCTTTTGGCCTTAAGGAATAAAACTTAATGGATGTTGATCCTCTTTGGTGAAAATATGTTCTTGCAGGCTGAGAAGGCATCATTTGAAGAGGCTGAGAAGAAGAAAGAAGAGGAGGTACATTTTAATTCTGAAAAGTATATTTTAAACATATCATGTTGTTTCAATTTTTATTTACATTGATAGTCAATATGTGTGGTTTGCCGTGTCTCTGGGTTCTTAGAATACGGTGAGTATAAATCACTGACTTCAACTTTAATATACAGGATATTTTTGCACCTCTTTGGATGTTCTATGGCGTTGTGGCTCGAGGAAGGTTTTCATTACCTGCGCCATCAGCTCCACATAATCGACATGTACGCGAATGTCATTTTAACTAAAATTTGACCCAGTTTCTATATTGAGTTTTTGTTTTGTTATCGTGGATATCAGATTTTTGACTTCAGAATCATGAATTTTATTTTTCGTATTGTTCTTTAGCTATCATGAATAAAACCTCAAATTTGGTGTTTTGAATCCTTATTTCATCTTTGTTTTTATAAATTTTTATTATTAAGTATTTTTTTGACCCTGTTAATGATTATGACAAGTGAATACAAACTGGTTTTCTATGTTATGACAGTGGGCGCCATGTCATGCTGGTGGGTCTTTCAAAGTTTGCTTGAATTGTTAGTTTTTGTGTTGATGATAATTGCGACGGATTTCTGATATAGTGTCGGGTCGCGCATCGTGTCACAGTGGAGAAGCACATATGAAATGTCTGCGGCGGAAAAGCCAGGGTAAAAAACTTTTCTCTCCTTTCTCTATTCTAACATTTGTAATTTTGAGATGTGAAATTAGTTTAGAAATATATCTTCATTTGAAGGGATAATGCCTTTTTGGTTGCAAACTTTTGAGTAATGTTGATTGATTACTATTGCATTTTGTTAACTCTTTTCTCCTAATCTGTTTATTGTTTATGGGCCCTTATATATAGGGGATGAAGATGAAGTTTCTGATTGTGGTTGGAATTGATGAGAGCAAATGAAGATGAAATTATATTGGAATAGTAAGGATTGATAAGGTTGTTGTCATTTTAATAATTTTTAAATAATTTGTGTCAATGCTCATAAACCTTCTTGATTTGATTTTGATAATTACAGATATTGATGACACACTTTATCCTTTGAGTTCTGGAATTTCAGCGCAAACAACAAAAAATATTGAAGGTAATGATTTACCACACTGTGGTCTGTCCACATTTGAGGGCTTGAATGTGTATATAATTATTATTATTTGGTAAATTGTAATTGAAGTTGAAGCATGAAGTTAAGTACTTATTTAGAGTTGGTGTTGTTTTGCACAGAGTATATGCTTCAGAAGCTTGGAATGGAGGCTGCTACAGTTCCTAAATTGTGCTATTCATTATACAAGACTTATGGGACAACAATGGCTGGTCTTAGGGTACTATTTAATTTAACTAACCTTTCAATAAACTGTATGCAAATACTTTTTTATGCAAATAGGATGATTAGTGATAAGTTTTATTTGTTAATTCTTTAAGAATATTGAAAGTAGCAAGTAATACCTGATTGGGAGGAAGTTTTTTTTTATCATATTATGTATGTGTGTGTGATGTGTATTTGTTTATTTCTCTTTTGTAGCTTTTTATAATTCTTTTTATTCATAAGGTTGCATGACAGGTTTCAATTGCTTAAAATGATGACTTTCTTTTGATGCTAGCTACTTTGATGTTGCAGATTGATGCAGAGTTTGTTGAAGTCATAGCATTCAAGTAACACTAATCATGTCATTAAGAAATTTAAGTAATTTTTAATGAAATAAATTTGAAATAGTTGCTATTGATTCTGTGTATACATTTATACAATGTAGTTATGAATTCTGATGAACTTCATGATAAATTCTAGGCATGTACACAATGTGGCATTTGTGATTAATGTAGTGATAGTTACAGGTATTAGTCTCTAATTCAATTTTTATACGAGTCTTTAAGGGTCTTCTGCAGAGAATTCTTTCTCAAGTAGGATATTCACAAGCTATTATAAGCCAAAGTTGGTATTAATGGTTCTTACACTTCAAACCTGTGAATCAGTTCCTAATCCTAAATAACCTGTATTGGTTCAAAATTTTAATTGTGTTTGGAAAGTTGTGTTCATTGCCCTAGAAGGATTCTCTTTACAAGACATTGTTCATTTGTTTGCGATGTGTGAACTTTACAACAAAAAATATGAAGAATAATCTTTTAAAATTTAGTTCCCTTTTTCAGCAAATAAAATTGATAATTTTTTCCTTCATAATTATGAAATTAGCTGTCCGGAGTTGGAAGAACTTACAAAGGTTTCTCGTGACAATGGTGCTTTTGGAGCAAGGCTTACTGGAGCTGGATGGGGTGGTTGTGCTGTTGCTTTGGTGAAAGAGAGCATAGTCCCACAATTCATCCTTAATTTGAAGGTTTGCGATCAAATAATAGTAGTACTTAGCAAAACCTTGAACACTAAAAATTTGTATCTAACAAGTTGTCATTGATTGATTCTACATCATTGCAGGAACATTACTACCAACCAAGGATAGACAAGGGAGTCATAACGATCTTGGTCTTTATGTATTTGCTTCCTAGCCATCAAGTGGTTCTGCCATTTTAAGTTTTAGAATATTTCCTTCACCCACTTCCCTGTTGATATTTATGTTTTTTTTTTTAATGATCTTAACTTATTAGTACCAAACACAATTTCTGGTGGATTAATAAGAAAAGGTATCCCCTCAAAAAAAAATAAGGCTCACATTTATCCTGATGGAATGGAACCAGAGGAGATAGAGGGAAATGAGGTTTGTTGTGCTTGCTTCGCCTTTTATTTAACAATCATCCAGCTAATTAAAATTGCTTTGTTCATGTTTCGTTTTTCATTCTATTATCATAGGATGAAGTGGACTATATTCCAAATCAGTTATCCAATCTTCAGGAAATGAATTTTGCTGTTGAAACATGAAAATAAGTTGATGCTCCCATGATATGTAAAAAAAAGGATCCAAATTATTATCTGCAGATTGTTCAATTAGCATTATACCCAACTTCCTTCGCACATTGCCGATGATCTTGGCAACACCAATATACAAAAGCAATTATTTCTGTGATGCTTAAAAATTAAATTATGTATAATTTTTCCTTATTCTCATTGCAACAACAATCTTTCCCAGTCTGTGGCGATAATGATTCCAAACGTTTCGGAAGCTGCATAAACATGACCTAGATATGATAGAGAAGATTTGTAAAAGTCGCAAGTAAATTAGGAGGAAGTGATCTATTTTGGTTATACATCAACAATGACAGCTTTTGGTCAATTGTAACATATTAGTTTTGACATCAAAACTTGCTAAGATAAGTGTGTTGTAGTCAACTATGTTGCATATAAATATGCACTACATTGTTCTTATAAATAACTGTGTTTATATTAGTATCTGCTAAACTTCTATTTATCTTTGGTATTGGCATGATATTCCGTCGTTTAAACATCTATCCTTTCAATGTAATATCTTATCGAATATGTTATTGAACCCGTGCGAAGCACGGGTTTGTAACTAGTTTTTCCTGAAAAAATAAAATAAAATAACAATACCTTTTCGTCCAAGGATTACAATGGCCGAACTATCAATACCATATGCTTTATCGCCTTGATTTCATTTCAGTCTTATTGACTAAACAAGCCAATTTGAATGACCATACAATTGAATTATAACCAGTAAGAGGATTTGGATTTTAATTAGCAGCATAATCGATCAATAAAAGGAAACTATATTCAATTAAACATTATCATGATGCTACGACAGATAGGCACAAAGTAACTCATTGTTAGTCATGATGCCAATAAATATGTATTATTGTAAAAAGTTAGGTTAGCTCAAGCACAAGATGATATATGATTTGCCTGACTCATACGTTCTTCATCAAGCAATGGCTAACCACCAGTAACTACATCTAAACCATTAAATAAATACTGGTAACCTAGTAACTTGGGAGACAATGAGAAACGAGAATGGCAGCATCCAAAATTCACTAAAACGAGACTCCTTTTTAGTATGCAAGGTTAAAATTACAAAGGCGATCAAAACTAATAAAATTTATTTGATTTCTTGGTATATGTAATTTCCTCAAGAACGACATGTATTGTGAAACGGATGGAATAACTAGTAAATTAAATAACTTCTAATTGTCGTGATACTAAGACACTTTGGGTGCGTTTGATTTGCTAAAAAATAAAGGACAAGACAGAACAACTCTAGTTGTCAAGTGTTTGATTTGTAAAACAGTTTCAGGTACAGGACAAACTGGAGGCAAAGGACAAGACAAAAACTGATATTTTTGTCCCTCACCAAACCAGAGCCAACTTTTTGTCTCATATACAAGTTGTCTAAAATACTAAAATAGCATTTTGTCTCCAAAAATCATATAAAAAAAAATAATTATTCAATGCTATTAAAATTTGTCATGTACTGTCTTGTGGTGAGTTGTTCTGTCTTATACTGTTCTGTACAGTATTTATTGTTTTGCAAACCAAACACACCCTTTAATCTTACTTATTTCTAATACGAATAACAATGTTAACAAATTGTGCCAACTCTAATCCTAATGATTTTGGCTCCAAATGGTTCTGGCCGTTAGATGAATTTGTGTTGATCTCCACACAATCCATCTTTTCCAACACAATGCAACGTGATATCTACAATTCCCGTCATAATTGCAATTTGTTATTTCCAAAGAATCTTTTCTATTCCAACATATAGTGCAGTGATCCTGCAACTCCTTGGAATGGTCAATTTGGGGTTGTGTTTATGTTTCCAAAATCCTCCTTCTCACATTTTCAAATTTTCAATTTGGGGTTGGGTTTTAGTCTTTCACGGGTTAATGGATGGGGGTATATCCTAACTATTCTATTTGCTTATTCATATTTTGGTCCATTTTGTGCAAGTGTTACATGCATTATTATATTTTCTTGCTTTTGTTCCTGTTAGTTGCGGAGTTAATACTTGCTCAGGTGGTCCTTATTAGGCTTAAGTTGAAATGTGCTTCATATTACTCCCTCCCTCTAAAGGAAAGCACCTCCTTACGTTTGTTATTGTAGGATGATTCTAGAGAAGAGACTTCAGTATCCATCCAAAATGAAGTCTGTTATTTTTAGGTGATTGGGGTTTAGCAAATGTTTCTTTAAGGTTGTTGGAAGCAATCGGTCAGCCGATCCCACTTAGTGGGACAAGGCTTGGCTGTTGGAAGCAATTGGTCAATATTTATGAGTTTCTTCTCATTGTATATCATTATATTTATCTTTAGTTATGTTTTCTAGCTTAAAAGTACAATCTTTAGTCGAGGCTTAATGTTAAATAATAGGGAACTAATCCTTTGATCTGCTTAAAAATGTTGTCGCTTTATTGTGGTCTGAGCTACACAAAGGTCGAAAACCACATAATTGAACTTTGTGATTTTTCGTTGTCTATAATTTGTAGTCAGTGTCATTTCAATAATAATAGTATGACCACTTACAGATGATGCAGTAAGATGAGTACTGAGGTACATTTTGTCTTAGAGTAGCTAAGAACTGTCATTTATTTATCTATCTTCAATGTGAAGACCAAACAACCACAAACAGCAACAGCTGCTTACACAACCAGCAATCAGCAACCGCAACACCCTCGGCTGGAAGCAGCAGCTGCTAAAAGCTGAAGAAAACAGTCGAACCAACCCTTTCATTGTGTATGGAAGTTTAACTTGCTGTTGAAAAGCATATGTAATTTGAATTTTAAAAGTTAATGATAGTTGCTTAGTTTGATTGTGTTATTTAGACTTCAATTTTATTTGGTGAAGGTGAGTGAGTAGCTTGCAATTTCTGCTGCTATGATCAAACTAATTGATGGGCAGTGTGGTGGAACTTTTAGGTTCTTTTTTGTGAGTGTTGTTGGTCTCAAACCTATTTCTACTTTTTTTCTTGGCATGTTTTTTTTGTATTTTGTCATTATGGTTTTTAATTGGCAAACTTGGAGAGGATGATAGCATGTGTTTATGAGTTTTGTGTTTGTTACAAGTATAATACTCAATTCTGGAGTTTGTTAATCCAATACTTTCGGTAATTTGTGGAATTGGTTGATCACATTCTAATGGTATCTCAAAGACATGAAAACTAAAGGCTATTCTCCTACCACAATTCATTGATAATTACTCTTTTTAGTTTGTTAAATTTTGTTATCCATGTATCCTTTTCCATTTTTATTTTCAGGCTGTTGCATGTTAGAAATAATAATATTTATTTGTTTTGGTTCTATAGATGGTCTCATATTAACATTTTTTTTCCTTCACTCATTAGACTCTTCTTCTATATTTAACCTCTACCATAATTTCTTTCTATGAAATTACCACTTATTTTTCTGCTTAATGATTTAAGGCAAGTGAAGAAGAAATGATGGTATGTTAATGTATTAAGACTATTTTTCGCCTCTAATCATGTAGATGGTTGATAGTTGGTTTGCTGCATTTTATTTTTCATCATTTGATCATGGATGTTTCATAGAAGCTTATGCATGGAGAAGGTTTTTTGATATGATGCAAATATAACTCGCTATAATTTGCTAAGGCATATGATTTACATTGTTCCAAACTTAACTCTTTCTAATATTTCTAATATCATGTTTACTTTAATAATTGCAGTTCCGTTGGATCATGTTCAAGAGGAAACTAATGATGCTTATATCTTTATGAGATGAAGATCAAATTTAGAACACTAGCAACTAACAAGGTTAATCCAATTGAATATCAATGTTTTGCACTCTCCCTGATTATTCTTTATTGAATCATGATTTGAATGCTTAAAGGAAAAAACCTAACCAGTCCTTTATGCATTTTGTCGTCTACCAATGAGCGACACAAACTTATTCTCACATATTTCCTAGAAAAAGCAGCCAACTGCAGTTTAAGTTTGATTCCATTGCCATACAAGGAAGTATTCCAAAATGTATGAACATCTAAAAACAATATTGACTTTCTCCGACACCTACTGATATTATATGTTATATTCTGCTTTATTTTAGTAGACGTTATATATCAGAGCCTTGGAGCTTATTTTGTACTCGACTTTCTCTGACATCTACATATATTATATGTTATATTCTGCTTTCTTTTATTACACACTATATATGACCCGTGCGACAGCACGGGTAGGGGATCTAGTAACTAGTAAATTAAATCAGAAACATCTTCTTCTAGGCATATGTCACTTGAATCATTCTTTTTTTTTCTTTCAAGAATTGAATCATTCTTTTATTAATCTTTATAGTAACAATTGAGACTTTTTAGAAATAACATATTTCAAGAATCTTCTCATCTAAAGACGTCCACATCATCGTAATCTTGGCATTTGATCCAAAAATTTCTTCTAATTTTAATACAAGCATAAAATTGTAGAGCATGTTGAAAACATTCATTACAAGAATTTTTAAAACTTGTAAGATTCAAGTTGCGAGGGTTGGTGCAGAACCACCCACACTCAAAACTTAAGGCGGGTCTAGCAACGGTTATTCTCAGTTTGGCTCCTTGTCTCTGCAGATTTTGCCATTGCTAGGGTGAAAATATTTTGTAACCCTCTCTCCCGAATTGTATGATGCTTTGGGCATTTCACACATATTAAGAAATATAATTCATTTTGCGTGGGGAAGAGATATTATGAGTTTTTTTACGAAATTGTCCTTAATAAATGGTAGGAGAAACATAAATTAAAGAATTAAAAGAATAGAAAGTAATAAATTTTTAAGGATATAATATGACAAGTAACATTAATGTTTCATTGGTATTTTAAAGCGACATATAATTTGGGACAAATTTTTTTTCCAAAGCGACATGCAATTTGGGACGAAGGGAGTATGATATGAATAATTACAGTGAAAATACTCATGAATAAGATTATTTTTATTGGTTTAATGAACTGAAAATCAGTAAAGTCATTGGAGATTGTATGTCAAACTATCTAATTACTATTTGCAATTATTTTTATTTTACTGGTATATGAGCAGTCAAAGCTTGCTAATGGCATTGAAGACATCTTAAGGTGATTGAGTTATTTGAGGCTATTGATTCTGAGTTATTTATGCTTGCTAATGGGATTGACCTATTTTAGGCTATTGGTTGTATGAGTTATTTAAATAGTTGAATCACACAATCTAGTTCATGACAACTCCCTCATTGAACTAGAAGAAAGGAGTCTTGTGCGACAGAAGTGATAAGTGACATAAATTGAATAAATCACATAGATACTTAAGACATTTGTTAACTTGTTTTTGCAAGTTATCTCATGAAAAACTTTAAATTAATAGAAAAATATCAATATGTGATTTTTATACCTAATTCCAACCATTTATGTAGGTAAATGCACTTGCCATGGACTTTAAGATCAAAAATGGAAGAAAAATGGATCAAGATGGTGGCTCGACGATGAGCTTAAAGCTAGCTCAAAGTGAAGCAAGTCATAGAGCAAGAAAATTTGGAAACTGAAGGCATGGCTAAGCGAGCTCAAAGCGAGGTTAAAGCCATGAAGCGTGGCTAAGGAAACTCAAAGCGAAGTCAAAGCAAGACAAGTCAGAGAGCAATGAAAACCAGGATTCCAGAGCGTGGCTAAGCCAATTTGTCTGGCTAAGCGAGCTAAGGCGGTTTTGACAGCTCTAGTGTTGATGTGACAGAAACCCAGTGGGGAAGAAAGTTGAGCGTGGCTAAGCGAGCTGCAAAATTCAGAATCATTGTAAATAGCTCCAGAACTCGAAAAATAGATTATTATGTCGTTTTGGAGAGAGAAAAACAGGGAAACACATAGATATCTTCAAAGGACAAGGATCTAACAAGGATTGGAGGTGGATTCACAAGATTCATTGAGAAATCAAGGCTTGATGTCATTCCATTTTCTTTTCATCTTTGTAAGGTTGCCATGACAAGTAGTAGTTAACTCTTTTTGTTGGGATTAAATGTAATCAACTATACTAGTATGTATTCCTTATGATTATGATATTGTATGATTCTAGTATCACATGATATTGATGTTATTCTTGCTTTCCATGTTTTAATCTTATGGATTTGAATTGTTATTGAAAAATACATTTTAAATCTAGGTTAGAATGATGTCTATTGAACTCTAAATCTTAGAAATAGCTTTAGGTTTAATATTCACAACAAGTGTTGAGTCTTAATGCTATTATATCAGTTAATAGGCTGAGAAATCATTGACTAATCGATATGATTGAACTCATAATATAAGCTTATTTAGACATAAATAATGTTTGTCGATCAATACGTGAGAATATCAAGTAATAACTAGAATCCGCAATACTAATCACATGAATACATATAAAGTAGGTTGATGAAGTTTAATCCTAGCATATATATTTATCTGTTAATTCTCGTAACAATTACATTTTCGTAGACTTCTATCTATTGAAGCCAAACAATATAATTTCATCACTTAGAACAATATAGATTGTTGAATGGCTCTAATATCACATTAGTCCACGTGGATACTGTTGAAGCAAAAATCTTTTTGATAAATGTTTTAATGATAACTCACCTCATGGAATAAATGATAAGTTTTATGAATGGTGATCTACTGATGTTTGCACTTGACTTTTTGTTAAAAGAACAGAAATCACATAAGTGGATGAGCTAGAAGCCACTCACGTCAATAAGTGCATTATATCTACTCAACAATGAAAGAATGAGTATATCATCAATTGAAACACCAATATCATATCTCCATGAAGATTTATAGCTCAAGAATCATGATGGAAGAACTTGAATCATGATGGAAGAACTTACATCACAAGCTATACAAGAATGTGCTTGAAGTTATGTGACAAAACTCACATTGAGCGTTATGTTATATGATTTGAAGATCCTCCATGGGTAAACAAGATAAAAGGAAATATGCATACAAGTTAGGAAGATTCTCAGAACCTCCTCAAAGTATCACACTTCCAAAGCTTCTAAAGATAAGGAGTTTAAAGTTCAGAATGTTCATATAAATGGAGTTCAGAATTTTCATATGAATGGAGTTCATAATGATCATGAACATTAACCCAGAATATTTCCAGAGGTAATTAAAGGATTACTTCATGGGTAAACAAGAATATTTAAAGTCATCAACTAAAAGCAATGATGCAAAGAAATATTCTTTTGGACTTCAAAGAAAGAATCATCTTGCTTGTCAAAATAAATGATTTCTCATTTATATGCTTCAAGTAGTTTTTGAAGGGAATCAAGAAACAATTTTCATAAGGTTCAACATGTTGAAGAACATCAGTATGTTTAAAGACATCAAAATGTTTAGCATAAAATACAACCGCCTAAAAAGGAAGGAACCAACATTTTGAAGTTCATATGTATGAACTCAGAAGGAGTTCAGAAGGTTGCTCAAAAGGTTCATTAGAGCAAACCCATAAATCAATGTATACACCAAGAACATGCAAGAACAAATGTGACATGAACATATCTTATGCAGACAATGATTTTGACTTTGGATCAAGAAATCATTAAAGACATCTATGGTGATTAAAGGATTAATGGACTTTGATAGTCCTTGGTATTTGTGCATTCTTGAGTGATTAACCAAGACACAAACAAAGTTTTAATCATACCAAGATACAAGAAATCAAAGGACAATTGAATTCATGAACTAATTCTGAAGTTTAGAATGTTAGTTCAGAATGTTGCTTAGTGAGTTGATCAGAACGTTCTGATAAGAGTTCAAAGGTTGTTCATAAGCAAACCCAGAATTATCAAGAACATGAAGAACATGCAAGTACAAGTGATATGAATAAATGTCCAGAAAAGTATGTTTGCATGGATCAATCAAAGCAATAAAGGCATTTATAAAGTTAAATGTCAAAAAGGATATTCAATGTTCATCAAGACTATGAACATTGAATTACTAGGAATATTCCAATGTGAATATCATCCTAGATGTTGCAATTATTGCACTTCAATTATGTTTTCACTATTAGGATTGATTACATCAAAAGTAAGTCTTACAAATCATCCTAAAGTAAGAACAAATGGAACATTCTGAAGGTCAGAATGTTCATCTCTACAGATGCTTCAAGGTATGAACAGTGTAGTTGGTGAAAGGATAAAAAGCAAAGCAAAATGAGATCTTATTCTAATCAATCAGAGATGGACACGTCCTCTAATCAGTATCAAGAAGAAGTCTCCTAGAAGCATGGGTCTGAAGCTGCAGATCCACTATTCTCTCTCCTGCACAATGTTCAATGCAAATTTGGTTAACTTTATCTTACTTTATCCAGCAACTTTTTGATGCATATAGAGAAGTAACTTTTTGTGGATAAAACCTAGAAAATCATATGGTACGCATTGAACAAACCCAGAAACACATCAAACATCGATCAATGATGAACCCAGATGAAGATCCGGATGAACACCAACATTCTGATGAAGAACACAACAGCATTTTGATGTTCATCTGAAGAACACAACAACATTCTGATGGTCAGAAGGTTCACCCAGAAATTCAAGTAAAAGCTTGTGGGGCCCAGGACACTTGGCAAAAGACCATTGGTCACCCTACAACGGCAATATGAGCCCAAAAAATCTATAAATAGAGATCAAAGGCTCAACATAACTTGCACCATTGCAAATCATACAAGACAACATCTGAAATGTGTTTGAAGTTTTAGCATTTGAATTGATCATCACTGAGACTTCAAATTGTCTCTTGTAGTGTAAATCAATTCTTTCTTATCTTGTTAAAGATAAGTTCTCCTTCCATTCTTCTATGAATTGATCATCATTGAGATTCTTATATCTCTTTGTAGTGTAAATCAATACTTTCTGTTATCTTTTGAAAGATAACTTTTTCCTCCATTCTTCTTGTGTGTTTCTGCAAACACTCAATCTTCAAACATCTTGTAAAGTCTCATCTAGCTTTAGGGGTACTATAAAGTGTTAGTTTGAGCAGAATGTGTAAAAGTCTAAGTGGGTAACTTAGCAAGAAGAAAAGAAAGTCTCATCGAGCTTTAAAGGTACTAAAATGTTAGTTTGAGCAAATGTTGTAAAAGTCTAAGTGGGTAACTTAGCAAGAAGGTGCAAGCCTGCTGAGGTTTAGAGAATACAGAGTTGTAATTGTTCAGGTGAACAAATATTGTAAGGTGCAGGATTTGAGAGGTTATCTCAAACATCATAGTGGAAACTCTCACAAGATTGTGAGGAGTGGAGTAACCCACATTGGGGAAACCACTATAAATCTCTGTGTGTTCTTTCTCTCTTCTCTATACTCTTTAATTACAGTATACACAACACACACTAGCACACTTACTTTATTTATAAGTTTTTGTGTATGAACTTCAGAACGTTCTGAAGTCAGAATACTAACTTAACTATTCCAAGTAAACAACTTGATAATCACTTTTAAGTTTCAGGATAATTTTTAAAGGGTCACAATTCAAACTCCCTTCCTTGTAACTATTTTATTCACTTCAGATAGGATACACAAACATTATTACTTTTGATACTACATTAAAAAGTTGGTTATTGATGCTCTTGTGTAGTATATTGTCTTAAGATTATTGGTTTAGGTTTACTTGTAAATATGTTGCCTCTCATGAATGAGTGGCTCTTGTGTACTGAATCTTTGTGGAATTGCATGTGGAAGGTTGGATGTATTTTGTGAAATTGGATTTAGTGGTCTATGATATGAGCTTTTCCTGCATGATTTTATATTTTTGCACTATTGGCAGATTGCCATAATATTATTGAATCTGGAGATTTAAATCCAAAAGGCTCCCTTTTATTCATTCTGCCTCCAACTAATATGATTAAACATTGGAATTTTGAACATTTGATTGGTTTTGTTTAGAGAAGAATAAGTTAATTTCTTAGTGTGTTTACAATGTAGAGTTCTCAGCTTCTCATCAAATTAAAGAGATGAAACATTCTTTTCTGCTTCTATGATAAAAAAGTTGACAGGGAGGGGAGAAAAAGAGAGAAAAGTTTTACTTCTAATTAAATTATATGACTCATTTATCATTACTGTGTCAGGTTACAAATATGATATCAATGATATGTATGGAGAAGCTCAAAGGAGACGGCTGAAGATTGTAGAAAAGATGTTCACTCAGTCAAGAGCCCGCACAGAAGCCAACAGCCAGAATGTAATAACATATATGTTTTCTTTATCCACTTGATGATAGAAATAACAAAACTAACACAGTTTATTCTTCTTGTGCAAAAAATTGATTTGATAATTTATGTTTAAAAAATATAATACTTTTAGTGACAGTCTAAACCGTAGGTAGAGAGCTTTTATATTTTAAATGATTCTATGGAATTACCTACGGTTTTATACATCAGTAAAGATCTAAAACATATCAAGACGGCCACCTAGCAATGCCAGATGGACAAAATTCCGTTCCTATTTGTTGAGCATAATGTACGGCTAACGTTGCCGACGGTAAATGAATACGTACGCGACCTTTTGCTATGGATGATAATCTATAGTGAGGTTTTTGTCTGTCACTACAAAGTCAAATTTCTTTTAGTGTATATATGTCTATAAATATGTTGTAATAAGATACTAAAGAAGAAATGGTATGTGACCAACAATAAAAGGTTTTTTTTTTTTTTGCAACAATAAAAGGCATATCATGTCAAATTCAGTAGCTTATATGAACTCACGTATGCATTCCAATACAATTTAAACTAAATAAATATGTCAACTTTAATACGTTTTGACATTTGACTGTTAGACATCTTTAATTGGTTAATATTAGTGTATACTACTTTAAAGTAGGATTTCTCAATATTATATCCATATTGCTAAAATAGCAATTTTCTAACTTTAGGTTGAAATAATTCATTCAATAATAATAAGAAAAAAGAGCAAACACAAGCTAAAAATTTTTTCTTCTTCTTCAAACTTATTTTTAAAAAAGGAATTATTTGGACAAGTATATCTTCTAGCTCCCTATTATTCGTGCCTTTGATCATATATCTATTTCCTACTATTGTATGAGTGGCTAATACTTAAGTGTCCCCGTTGTAATTTAAATCTACAACTCTTGTTTTTCACAAATTACCAAACGCGTGTCTATTATAGCTTAGTATTATTGATTCTTAACCTCCACCTTTCTATTTTTCTTGTATAGAAATAAAACCCTTTCATCCCTGTCTCCTTCATTTTTTCCCCTTTCTGCCAGGGCTTAATTTTTTGTTCCCCTGTGTGTGTTGTGTTTACTGCAACACAAACACAGGAGTGAACCACATTAGTTATTCGCTTTCGTCATTTAATGTGTTTGGAAACAAGATGGGAAATTGATTGTGTTAATCTCTGGTCGCTTTCGTCATTTAATTAATTGATTTCATAGTTATCAATCAATGGAGGAGACGTCACGAGGCAACGGAACCGTCTCACTTTCATTTAATTCCAAGGGGGTGTGGGAAATTTGTGTAAAAAATGATAGAAATGTCGGCTCTTATGGCATTTTCTTGGGAGACAATCCATTCAATTTCGCGCTTCCTGCAACATTGTTCCAAATCATCATTGTTATCTCCATTTCTCAAACTCTTCACTTTCTTCTCAAGCCATTACAAACACCAAAATTCATCAGCAACGTCATCGTAAGTTCCAACAAATTAACTCTCCTCCATTCATTTCATCAGTGGATCACAATCACTTTTTTTTTCTTTTCCATTATCTCCTTTCTATTTTTTTGTACCTTATTCTAATTTTAGACTAATATATTTATAGCCTAATTAAGCATGTGTTAACTTAGAGATAGTTATTACTATTATTTGATAGAAGCTATTGATAAAAGAAAATTAAAATAGGATTATATTGAATCATGAGAAAATCAATAATATCACGGATACATATAAGACCTATGTAGCTAATAAGAAGAGAAACAACTTACTAGTGTAACAAACTTTTTTTTTTGAAATATTACTAGTGTAACAAACTAACTGGTATAAGTATAACTAACTTTTATATCTGATAATAGTCTTTAAATTTATGTTTAAGTGAAAATGTGTGCAGGGTGGAATTATTTTGGGGCCATCCTTGCTAGGGAGGAACGAGATTTACTGGAAGGCCATGTTTCCCCCAAGACAATCTGATGTTTTAGTAGTGTTGTCAATACTCGGAGGTATATACTTTTTGTTCTTGATTGCACTGAAAATGGATCTACTAATGACTATTAGAGCAGCAAAAAGTACTAGCCTACTTGGAATATTACCCTTCATAGCTTCTTTTACGGTTATATACTTACTCCTAAAAGTTATTTATTTACCACAAAACTTCCCTCATCTCAAATTAGAAACTTCGCGTGGATCATTAAGTGCTACAATGGCATTCAGTAATTTCCCTGTAGTGTCGGAAGCTTTGGTAGAACTTAACCTCATAGCAACTGAATTAGGACAGATTGCACTGTCTTCAGCCACATTCAATGACTGTATACAATTTTTCGTCATATTATCACATCATCTAGTGAACATTCGTGAATTAAAACTCACGATCATCGGAATTAGTTGTTGGATAGTATTCGCGTTTTGTAGTTTCTATATTTTACGACCAATGATGAAATTAATTGCACGTAGTACACCTATTGGGAAACCAGTGAACCAAATGTATGTTGTGTTTATTCTTCTTGGTGCTTTAGTTATGGCTGGTATTACTGAGATGATTGGGGTAACATATCTTATTGGACCATTGGTTTGGGGTTTGATTATTCCGAGTGGACCCCCTTTAGGGACAACATTGGTTGAAAAGTGCGAACTTATTATCTCAGAACTCTTGTTACCATTCTTCTTTCTTTATGTTGGCTTGAAGACAAATTTGGCTGCACTTCAAGATTGGGGAGAGTTTGTAACTTTGCAACTTATCTTGGTTGCTGGAGACATAACAAAGGTGGTTGCTTGTGTGCTGGTTTCTATGATATATAACATTAAGCCCAAACATGGCACGGTGCTTGGCCTCATGTTGAATATCAAGGGCATAACTCACCTTATAGCTTTTAGTAAATTGTACAAACTCAAGGTACGCAATAGTTTAATCAATGAGGTAATTGTGATATATGTAGTCTCTATGAAAGATACACTTTCAGCAAATCACAATCAAATCATGGGTGATTTTTGAAGTAGTTACGATTAAAGTCAAACATATTTAATGATTTAACGTTTATGATTAATTGACAGTGCCAATTTTGTTTATAATGTGTATATAAATTAAATACTGATTTAATCTTATATAGTGCATATTAGATGCATAAAAATTTAGAGAAATAATAAAAAAATGAAAATTTATCTTTGATTTCTTTATTAAACTTAGTAACCAAGTAAATTACAAACTATGTTGTCTTTAATTTAAATTATTGATCCAATTTGTATTTGATTATACTTTGTTTATGTTTGCAGATATTGGATGATATAACATACACTCACTTGGTGCTATGTGTGGTGGTTACAACTGCAATCGTCACACCCCTCATTAAATTGTTATACAAGCATCGTCCTCGAGTATTAAATTCATCAAGCATATTTGATGAAGAAATGAGAACAATCCAAAACACTCCAAGAAACTCAGAATTTCGCATTGTTACTTGTTTACATAATGAAGGAAACGTTCGTGGCATGACTGCCCTAATGGAAATTTGCAACCCAATTCAAGAAAGTCCCTTATGTGTCTTTGTGATTCATCTCATCGAGCTTTTAGGAAAAAGTGCACCAATTTTGCTTCCTATAAACTACAAGCAAAACAGAAAATTTTTGTCTGCTAATTACCCCAACACAAACCACATCATGCGAGCATTTGAGAATTACGCTAATAACTCATGTGGTCCTGTAACTGTTCTTCCGTACATCAATGTAGCACCTTATAAGAGCATGTTTGATGCTGTTTGTAACCTAGCACAAGACCAAATGGTTCCTTTTATTGTGATTCCTTTTCATGAAAATGATCATATTGACCTTCATGGACACGTTTCAACATCTATTCGAAAGTTGAATACTAGGTTTCAAGCACATGTTCCGTGCACGTTGGGGATATTAGTGGATAGATACTCAAGACTTGGTGGGAATGATGATTATACGAAACCTTACTTTCATGTTGGGATATTTTTCAGTGGTGGGGCCGATGATAGGGAAGCATTGGCATTGGGGATTCGAATGTCGGAAAGAGTGAATATGAAGGTGTCTTTGTTTAGGTTCATTGTGACGAACAAAAAATATGTGCTTGGAATTGATTCAAGTCGAACAGATCCACTAGATGAAGAACAAGAGGAGATGTTGGATGAAGGATTAATCGATGAGTTTAAGAGTATGAAATTTGGAATTGGGAACATTTCTTGGTATGAGATTGTGGTGGAAGATGCAGTTGAGGTAATGGATGCAATTCGTGGTTTGGAAGGAAACTATGACCTTGTGATGGTGGGTAAGAGACATAATATTGGAACTTTGAAAGATGAAGAAATGGGAAATTTCATAGAGAATGTCCAAATTTTAGGAATATTTGGAGATATGTTGTCGTCAACGGAATTCTGTATTGGAATGGTTCCAGTTTTGGTGACACAATGTGGTGGGGATAAAAGGGTTAATAACAAGCTTGATAGAGTAGGTTCAGGTTCAGTTATTGTCTCTCAGATTAGTGTAAAGGGTTGATAAATAAAATGTTTTTTGTTCTCCTCCTTTTGATTTGTACATCTTTAATCTTTGATTACAAGCACCTTTAGGTATAAAATTACATGTGTGGAGATTTTAAACATGTCACAAATGAATTACTGTTTCACTGAAAAACAATTTTTTACTACAAATAGGTTTCAAATTCAAATAAACCAGTAAAATCGCTGTAAGATTTGAATGAATGAATGAATATCACTAAAAAGAAAAGAAATTGTTGCAAGAAGGAAATGCAAGCCCAAATGGCACGAGCGGAAGGAAAAAAAAAAACGTGTCTTGCATTCGTTAGTATACTATGAGCATTTCTTAATCTTTTCACATCATTGACTATTTAAATCAAATTGATAATTATTGTATTAAAAAAGATGAATTGGTTTTTTTATCATTTAACTTTAATTTTTTTGTCACTATAAATTTTGATACTTATTGTATTAAAAAAGATGAATTGGTTTGGGACTTGGAAGTGTGCTCCTCTTCGAAGTTTCAGGTTCAATTTTCTCTAATGCTAATTTGAGTGGGTTAGTTTAGCTTCTTCAAAAAAAAAAAGATGAATTGTTTTTTTACCATATAATTTTTTCTGTCAAAATAGTAACATAGCCTTGCATTTACTCATTTTTTTTCTTCAAAATAATTGTGTTTTCACACTAATCATTTTAATAAAATATATCTATTGGTTTTTAATATTTACCTTATTTAAATGTTCCGATCATAAATAATATTTTTTTAATATATTTGTGTCATTGATTTAAAAAAAAATATTACAAACATCCGTGACGCATACTTCAAAAAGAAAAAAAAACTAATTAGTGGAACTTTTACAAATTTCAACAAAATAAATAAACCACAGGATATGACATATGAAAAATTGCAGGATAATCCGCAGCAATATCTGCGGAATTTTCTACGAAACGTTCAAACAATATTGGATATTAATTCCGCAGGTAAATCCTCAGCAAAATAACGGATACCTGCGGATGTTCCTGTGATATCTAAATCCGCTGGAAACTACGTCTGACTAAGGGTATTCGCAGCAAAATCCTCAAGTATTCCTGCGGATAATTTTCTGCATGCAAATCCGCAGGAAAAACAACAGTTTCTGGTAATGATTCACTATGATTTTTATGCATCGACAATTTCTCCCAAGACTATATCCAATGTATATCATGGTTATTGAAGCCATAGGGTCCCCACCAAAAGGAGTTTACATTCTTCTCAATAATATTAATAAGTGAGATAGAAGCACAAATAGAAACTATCACTTTTCCTGCGGATTTGCATGCGGAAAATATTCCACAGGAATACCTAAGGATTTTGCTGCAATAATGCTACTTATACAAAGTTTCCTGTGAATCCAGATGCCGCAGGTAACGTCTATTTTGCTGACGATTTTCCTGCGAAAATATTGGCGAATATTATTTCACGGTTTCCTTAAAAAATTCTGCAGGTATTGCTACGGATTTTACTGCAGTTTTGTGTATGGCCTTTCCTCTGGATTTTCCTGCGGTTTGTTTATTTTGTTTATTTTCTTTTTTCATTGAATTTGTTAATTTTTGACATTGAATATGGATCCTATAATTTTTTATTTAAGTCCAAATCAACACATAAATATCAAATTGTTACTGTCGATTGTACTTAATATATTTTTTTGTTCATATTCAATGTTAAAATATTTTGATTCTTTTAAAAAAAAATGTTAAAATATTTTGATAAATAACATAACATTAGACCATAAATATCAACAAAAATACTTAAAAATTGGAAGTGGAATAGAACATCTTCATATTTATTGTGTATGTGTAAAGTCAATTTAATTATTTTCTCTCTTCCATTTAAAAATGGACAATTAGATTTCCGACAATAAAAAAACAAAAGAGAGTTGATAGTTTATAGTTGATGGTTGATTACTTATAAGTTTATAAAGGATAATTGATAGTTTATAGTTGATGACGGATAGTTTATAACTTTTTTTTAAGGAGATAACTTATAAATAATAAGTTAATTGAAGTGTTTGATAAAATTAGCAGTTCAATCGGCTGTAAATGTAAATTAACATAAGGTATTCATAAAATTTATATTTTAATGTGTTTTGTACTAGAAAGAAATTATATATTAATATTTAATTATTTAGAATTTACTATTTTTTTTTTTTAAAAAAAAGGATTTAGTAATTTAAATTTATTAATATCATATATCTTACAAGCATCAAAGCGAATGATATCCAATAACTAAAATTGAACATAAAAAATTAAACAAATCATTCATCATAATTTTGAGAATTCCGAGGGGATCCTACACTAAGTTTGATCACCATATTTGATTAAGAGAAACCCGAAAAATGATATTGATACCAGCTATTCATCAAAAATCTTAAGACATTATGTATATATGTCATCTCACTTATATGTTTTTCAAAATCTACTATTACATCCAATATAGAGCTTTAACCCACACTTAAAACATTAAGATCTCCTAATCATTTGTGAGACTCTTTGTGTCTGTAGTTATGTGACATAGTCAAATAAGGTCAAACGGAGACACAATATGTTCAAAAAGGTTGATTGATGGTGGTTTCATGGAGAAAGGTTTATGTTTCTTTCTTTCATGAGAAGAGAAAAATGAAGTTAGAAAAAGAAAAATAAAGGGTTAATAGTGTTTTTGGCCCCTGTAATATAGTGCACTTTTGGGTTTAGCCCCTGTAAAAAAAAAATTAGATTTCACCCTTGAAAAATGAAGATTCTTCAAGATTGACCCCCGACCCCATTGAGTCAGCAGAATCTCCTACGTGGCAGTGACGTGTCATTTTTTTACCATTTAACGTGTGTAAATAACTGCCACGTCATTTTTTACTTAAAAAAAATTTTAAATTACAAAAAAAATTGTTTTTTATTAAAAAAAAAACATATTTTTAAAAAACGAAAAAAACTTTTTCTAATTGTTTTTAATTAATTTTTAAAAAGCTAAAATTATTTTAAAAATCAGAAAAAAAAATTCAAATAAATCGAAAAAAAATCATACTTTTTTTTCAAAAATTTAAAAAAATTGAAATTTTAAATTTTTTCGAAAAAAATTCTAAATTTGATAAATAAAAAAAATTCATACTTTTTTTTCAAAAATTTAAAAAAATTAATCGAAAAACATTCAGATTTTTTAAATTTAATTTTCAAAATAAAAAAACAAATATTTTTTTCCGAAATTAAATAATTAGAATATAAAAATTCGAAATTTTGAAGAAAAAAATATAATTTTGTTATATTTCGAATTTTATAATTTTAATTTAATTCAAATTTTTTAGAAAATTTGGAAATACATTAAGTTTGAGAATGGAAATGATAATACCATATGGGTTAGAATTCAAAAAATTTCCTCTCATTGATGGGAAATATATTAAGTTAGAATTTAAAAAAGAATTCAAAAAATTTATTCCTCAATTTTTACGAATTCTATTTTGAAATCAAAAAATAAGAACATTTATTTTTTTTATTCTAATTATTTAATTTCGAAAAAAAATATTTGTTTTTTTATTTTGAAAATTAAATTTAAAAAATCTGAATGTTTTTCGATTTATCAAAAATTTAGAACTTTTTTTTGAAAAAATTTAAAATTTCAATTTTTTTAAATTTTTGAAAAAAAGTATGATTTTTTTTCGATTTATCAAATTTTTGAAAAAAATTTAGAATTTTTTTTTCTGATTTTTAAAATAATTTTAGCTTTTTAAAAATTAATTAAAAAAAATTAGAAAAAGTTTTTTTCGTTTTTTAAAATAATAATTTTTTTGTAATTTTTTATTTTTTTTTTAAGTAAAAAATGACGTGGTAGTTATTTACACACGTGGCATGGTAAAAAAAATGACACGTCACTGGCACGTAGGAGATTCTGCTGACTTAATGGGGTCAGGGACCAATCCTGAAGAATCTTCATTTTTCAAGGGTGGAATCTAAATTTTTTTTTACAGGGGCTAAACCCAAAAGTGCACTATATTACAGGGGCTAAAAACACTATTAACCCAAAAAAAAAAATGAAAAAGGAATTTGAACATGAGAAGATAAGGGAAAACAATGAGTATTGTATATTTTTCCGTGCGAGTATATGAAATAGTGAGTTGCTAGTAATTTTATGAGTTTGTCGAAGGACTTGGAGATTTTTGGATTATTGTTTTACCTAAAAAATTAGATTCAATTAAAAAAATGTCACATATAATTTTAAATGTCTAATAAGCATGTATTTTGTCAACTAACCATAACACATGCAATTTGCTATTGTCTCTTGCTCCACCAAATACCGAAAGTAAAGAAAATTGAAATAATAGATATTGAATAAAAATAATTGCATGAAAGAAAATGACATCAAAAGGTTACAAAAACTAATTTGGAGTAACGGTAAATGTCAAATGCATAAGAAAGCTTAGTTCATTTTAAAGTGTCATGTGCCAACATTTCTTGTGAGACTTGCATTTTCATAAATATATTTTGAGAAAAATCCATATATAATGTAGATTATAGATTACCTATACCTCGTTGTTTATTACATTGTAATATTAAATTTTTGTCGTTCACTAAAATACCCTTCAACATTAGAATATTTTGAATAGAAAAAGATACACTGGCCTTAGTTCAGTAATAGCATCAACTACCGTGTCTTATATGTCTTTTCTTTCCAAATTTAACTGAAACTCCAACTCACGGTTATTTCACAAAAAATATGCTATAATAAATTTTGACATCATTCCAATTTCATTAGCTAAAATAAGTAAGAAACACCACATAACCCAACTCATACTTGTTTAAAAAATTCAAGACAGAATATAATTAAGTTGTCTTATCAATTTACAGGCAATAAAAAATGTTGTACATATATGAAGATGTTTTTGTCTTCTTCCACCACTTGTTCTTTTCAAGTGTTTGTGTTTGCATTTGTTGCATGCACAAACACAAGAAAGAAACATTTTTTTCGTGTCCATCAATTGGTTGAGTAAAATACATATACACACATAATGTCTCAAGACTTTCAAATTTGTTTCAAGAATAATAGAACGGTTGGTTCATTAGGCGTGTGGATGGGTGATAATCCATTCGACTTTGTGCTCCCTGTCACATTGTGCCAACTTATCTTATATTTCATTTTTTCTCAAGTGATTTATTGTCTCCTAAGGCCTCTACAAATACCCAGATTCATATGTCGTGTACTTGTAAGTTTTGATTACCTTTTAATTTAAACCTTCTAGTTAGTTTCTTCCCCTCCATTCAATTTAGTTGTCTTCTTCAACAATAAAAATAAAAACAAGAAAAAAGAACTTATCTATAAAAATACAATATTTTCTTATAGACACTTTTTTTTAACAAGAAAAATCTATTAATTAACTTCTTTAAATGTATCACCTCAATCGTTTAAACTACGTCTTGAAGATAAATGTATATCATTTTTATTTTTATTAACTTGTAATTAATTTTTCACAGGGAGGTGTTTTGTTAGGGCCAACATTTTTAGGGCAAAATGATACATTGTTCAAAACTTTATATCCCTTGAAACAATCTACGTTCTTAATATCAATGGCGAAATTAGGGGCTTCATATTTCGTCTTCATATATGCATTGAAATTAGATGTAACAACGACCTTAAAAGGTGCCAAACGTTGTTGGAGGTTTGGTGTAATTCCCTTCTTGTCATCTTTTATTTGTACATCAGTTCTCTTGAAAATGTATACACCAAATGGTCGTGATAAAACAGGCTCAGTATATTCCATCCCGAACGTCTTCACGGTTACTAGTTTTGCCGTTGTTTCTGAAGCTTTGACAGAACTCAATCTTATGAGTACGGAGCTAGGGCAAATTGCTTTATCTTCAGCAATGATCACTGAAATAATGCAATGGGTTACAATAACACTACAAGTACAAGTCAAAACTGTTAAATTTAAAAGTATCTTTCTTGCGGTCGTTGCCTTGGGTTTGTGGGTCTTGTACATTTTATCCTTCTTTTTCATTGTAAGACCAATGGCAAGGTTTATCATTCAAAGAACACCAATTGGAAAACCTGTGAAAGAAATGTATGTTATCTTTGTACTTTTGGGTGTTCTAATTACGGTAGCTATTAGTGACGCGCTTGGTTTATATTTTGTTTTGGGACCTATTATTTTTGGTTTGGTAATTCCTAATGGACCTCCCTTGGCAACAACAATAGTAGAGAAAAGTGAACTGGTCATTCAAGAAATTCTTATGCCATTTTTCTTCACATACATTGGCATAACCACAAATTTAAAAGGAATTACCAAACATTGGAAGGTGGCTGTTGTATTTCAGAGTATCTTATTTGTTGGGTTCTTGGCAAAGGTGCTTGCATGCGTCTTTGTTGCACCAACATATAATATGAGGCGCAAACATGGCTTCGTGCTTGGCCTTATATTAAACATCAAGGGCATAATGGAACTAATATTTTTTGCTAGACAAAAAAATACCAAGGTACCTAGTATTCTTTTTGTATTTGATTTCATCATATACACACAAGGTTTTAAAAAGGGTTTACGTCCGCAATATAAATTGTGGCCATAGTTTTAAATTGCAATCTACAATTGCAATTGTGGCTGCACCATGAAAGTTTTATCATAATTACAATTGCAATCGTAGCGACCCTATTTGACAGTATTTTCTTGCAATATCAAGGTTTGCAAGATAACCGCAACAATTGCAATTGCAATATAGGCTGAATCAACTGCATTTGACTACAATCTTAAATAATGTGACCATGACAATCAATTAAATTTACAATGTTTTTTCATCAACTATTTTTGCAGATTATTAATGATGAAGTATACAGCCAGATGGTTCTATATGTGGTGGTGATGACCAGCATATGCATACCTTTGATAAAAAACTTGTATAAGCATGGCTCTCGCGTGACAATGGTAAAAAGTATACATGACGGGGGAGTGAGGACGATCCAAAACACTCCTGAAAATTCAGAGTTCAACATTATTTGTTGCATGCACAACGATGGAAACGTGCGTAGCATGATCAGTTTGTTAGAGGTTTGTAACCCAACACAAAAAAGCCCTTTATGTGTCCATGTCATTCATCTCACAGAGTTATTAGGAAAAAGCACACCAATTCTTCTTCCTATAAATATGAAAAACAAAAAAACCTTGTCCATCCATTACCCTACCAGCAATCACATTTTACGTGCTTTTGAGAATTACTCCAAAAATTCCGAAGGTCCCGTCACAATTCATTCATATATTAATGTTTCCCCTTACAATAGCATGCATGAAGCCATTTGTAACCTCGCCGAAGATAAATCAGTTCCTTTGCTCATCATTCCATTTCATGAAAATGATCAAGGTACTTCTAGTGACATTGTTACTTCAATTCGTGACCTCGACATTAATTTTCAAGCTCGTGCTCAATGTACAGTGGGGATATTAGTGGATAGATACTCGCGAATAAGTATAAGTACAACTAAATTGTCGTTTAATGTTGCAATTTTCTTCATCGGTGGAAAAGACGATAGAGAAGCATTGGCATTGGCTATTAGAATGTTGGACCGTCCAAATACGAGTGTCGCATTATTTAGTTTCATCGTTCATAATGAAAACAATATTAATAATTCAGATGATGTTAACTTTAAAATTGATGAAGAAGAAGAAGAAGAGGATGAAAAATTAGAGAATATGTTGGATGAGAGTATGATAGATGAGTTTAAGGGTAAGAAATTAAATATTGATAATGTTGTTTGCCATGAAATTGTGGTGGAGGGTTATACACAGTTGTTGGAAGCACTTCGAGGTTTAGGTAATGAACAATATGATCTTGTGATGGTGGGTAAGAGGCATAATATTGGAAATTTGACTGATGAAGAAATGACAAATTTTATGGAAAATGCAAATTTGTTAGGTGTTTTTGGAGAAATGTTGTCCTCTACTGAATTTTGTGATGGGAAAGTTCCAATATTGGTGTTACAATGTGGTGAGAAAAGGGTAAACCATTTTGGAAAGTTATCCTCTCGCGGTAATGATGTGTCACATAGAAGAAAATTCTCAAACTAATGCATTATTTTAGTTGTGGTCCAAGGTGTTGTGTTGGTTTGAAAGGGAGGTGAGGGATAAGAAGCTTTGAAAGGGATTGTTGATAATTTGGCATGTTACTCTTTGGATGATTTAAAAATTTAGAAATGGCATAATTTTCAATATTGGTATTAAGGAGATTGATGGAATTGTAGAGGAGATTCAGGTGGTGTTAGGGCATTGAAGTTTAAATAAATTAAGATTTCATCTTGTTTATTTTATGAATGGTGTTGGAACTTAAAATGTTGTTTATTGAGACAATTTATTGGTTATGGGTGTTTTTAAGTTTTTTCCTCCATGGTGGTGTTGTTTTACACCTTTGGAGTTTATCTTAGGTGGTTTAGCATTTTGGGTGGGGTGGCCGCATATATATGGTGCCTCTTGTATTTTCTCTGATGTATCATTTCGTGCTATTGGTGCGATTGTGGTTTATCGGTTTAAAGAAATATATTATTTTAGTTTTTTTTTAATATTTTTGTTAGTTTATGATTTGATTGACTTTACTTTTAAATTTTTTTGTTTTTTATTCATTCCTTTGTTAAGATAGAAAAAGCTCGATGTTGATAGACTCATATTCACCCCTCTCTCGTCCCTCTGTTACAACACTTGAAAGAGCTATAGAAATCCATCAATGTGACATTTTAGCCAGTAGCCACCTACACCCAAGCAAGACATCGGTCTTGAATTATTTTTATCAATTAACAATGCACATGAACAAAATTTATGCTAGAGCTAGGGTTCAAACCCCGAACGCCTTACTAATTCATCTTTAAGAAGTAAATTTTTAGTCATCACTAAGCTACTTAACAACAAAAATAAGTATTAAAAGTACAATTAAAACAAAACTACTTACTTTGGTGAGATATTACTAGCAAATTATGCCTTGCATACACGTCAAAACAAACGCATATTTAGTTTCCAACACACATCGATATCAAACATTGACACATGTGGTTACACTTAATTACTTTTACTTTCTGAAATTATTACTTGTATCTAAGTGTCTCGTGTTTATGTTTATGATTTAATGCAAAGGGGTAGCAAAGAAAGAGTTGGATTTAATGCGAAGGGATAACAAAACAAACAAAAAAACTGTAAAATAAGCCCTAAGATTTCATAAAAGGAACAAAAATAACAAATAGGAAATAAATGAGTAATGTAACATGTAAGGCGGAGAATCAGACTTGACAATGAAGCCGGGTAGGGACGAGTTTTACTTTTTCCATCCTCATCCCTACTTACCCGCCAAATTATATGTTTTCCGAACTTACAAATTAAATCCTTATTATAGTAGGTATAACAATAGAGACACCATATGTAATAAAAACTTCCAATATATTTGTAACATAAACTATAGGAAAAAAATTTATAACATCAATTGATCTACTCGGGCTTGTGACTATTAAGATGGTATCTTAGTTGAAACCACTTGACCTTGCATCCTTATTTCTAAACCCGATTAATCTCTAAATAGAAAGGAAATAAAAACAGAGAAAAATTCATTAAACATAAAAGCTTCCCAAATTCAGGAAGGCAAAAATCAACTTCCAAACTAATAAAAATTTAGACCCTTATTACTAGGCTTGATAAATTCATGAAATTTTAATTATCCTAACAAAGAGGCAGGTCCTGTGGAGGTGATTGTATTGATTGCAATTTCCCAACTCCATCCTCTACCAAGAGTATAGTAGCTAAACCCCAACCAATGTGAACATCCAAGTGACAATGCAGAATCCAAGCACCTATAGTACACACAACATTATTAATTATCGACAAATTTAATGTCGCAACCGACTTTCTTAATTCATGTGATTTGTGATTTATATTGATCTTATATTTAGTGACGGAAGTAGTATACATTTGGAAGAAAAAAAATTACCTGGGTTATCCGCGACAAACCGGATAACTGCCCAACCGTTGACAGGTACGGCAACTGTATTTCTCATAGGTGGATCAACAAGGTTGAATTTTGAAGTATCTTTCTTAGCATCAAAATTTCCAAACCCTTCAGCAACAATGTAGAAATCATACCCATGAAGGTGAATTGGGTGATTCTCAGGAGTAACGATACTTGTATCTTGCAACACAATCTGCACCCTTGATCCAAACTTCAACGTGTAAGCTTTAGTCCCGGGAACAGGTTGCCAGAGCGAACGGCTCACATTACCGGTGTAATCGAATTTAACGGGTGGTTTTGCTGGAAAATCAGTGGTAAAAACTCCAGGGATTCCATGGTAATGAGCCTGCAAAATGGAAATATTGTTTGGAAGAGTAAAAGAGACATTGTTCATGCTCGCAGTGAAGCGTGTTCCATTAATAGGACCTTGACACCTTCTTTTTCTGAAATTTTTCGGGCAATTGTTGAGTCCTAGACCAATTGTGAAGAAGAGATTTTCATCAACTTCGTTCGGGACTTCAGCTTTTCTTAGACTAAAAAAGCTTCTACTGAATTTAGTAACTATGTTGGTGTCATTGTAAGAAGGGAGTGGTGGCATGATTGGTTTTGATTTGATTGAATTGTGGTATTGGAGAATTGCTGTGGTGGTGGTGTTATCGAATGGTGCATTTTGGGCGGATTGATAGGCACGTGCGGCTATGTAGTAACGAGAAGGTGGTTGGTTTGCGTATACCAAGACATCGGTGGTTTGACCGGGTCCTAACATGAGGATGTTGGTAGTGAAGGGTTTAACGTAAGAGGCATCGGCGCCAACCACGGTTAGTTTGTGGTTGGCGATTGTGAAGAAAAGTGGTTGGTTCAGTGCTGCATTGATCACTCGGACGAGGTTTGTTTCACCGGAATGTATTGGAATAATTGTTGTGCCTGCATTGTCAATTGTTCATGTCAAATATAAGAAAATCAGCCATATTGAATTCTTGGGGAAAAAATGTGTGACATGGTTATTGATCTTAGTTGTCCAATTTAAAATCAATCGATCTCAAATTAATGACCGAAATCAGGTGATGCATGTAACTGTGTAATTCTGTTATTGCAATGGAGTAATTTAATTTGCTATTGCTGGTTTTAGCTTGATTTACTTGGGCTTGCTTTGATTTAGAAAAATGACACCAACTTTTTTAGTAATTTTAAAATTTTGATAACCATAAATAAATATTTTTAATTTAAATATAAAAAATAAAATAAACAAATGGTCCCATCATAATAGACCCTGTACCAAAAAAAGGAGCTCCATTGACCATTTGTTTGATAAAATCATTGAAATATCTTTTAATAATTTCATATAATTATATGAGCTTTAGGGTCTTTGTTTTCTTCTCTAAAGCATTTCACTTTTATGATTATCTCCTGTTTTATTATGTCAAATCTTTTGTAAAGTCAAAAATTTATTTATTAAACAAGACATGGGATGCATGTTTAATGTAATCATCAAATTTCTTAACAAAAAAAATGGTAATCATAAAAATTAAGAAAATATGAATTACCTTTGGTAGAACACTTGTAAAGGTCACCAGGTTGACCATTGATAGTGTATGCATCAGATATATTTGGTGCTGCTCCAGTTCTTTGGGCCTGTCTCACAACATCTACGGGATTTCCATCCCACCATTCCCCTAATCATCATTATTTTCACCGATAATTAATTTGTCGTCATCATAAACATAATCTTTGTCTAAAAAGTAAAAAAAAATAAAAAATACTAATAAATAAAGGAAAAATCTATGGTCCTTTTGCATCTATATTTCACCTATCAGAAAACAATGACAATGATTTGGATATAGAAACATAACCCGACGTTGACGATCGTCAACAATAATAATAAAAAGGGTCATGCTAACTTGTGTCCTTATTAGGATATAAGTTAAGAAATTAAAAATAAAATTAAAAGACAAGTTTAATATTGAAAAGATAACTTTTGAAACTTTTAAGGTATTAAGTGTACAATTTCTAAGAAAAACTTTTATACGTAGTTTTTTAACTTGTGTCCTTAAAGGCATAAGATAACATTTTCTTAATAATAATAATAATAATTGAATGCAGTCATATGTAGTATCAGTCATACATCGGATGCATCTTTGATAAGAGAAAATCTTTCATGAACACAACCACAAATTAATATTACTTAGGCACTCACACATGAAATGGAAAAAAATAAAGAAAAAATTATTTAGTCACATCGATTGATATTATTCAATTGTATTCTCTTTTATTTTTCTTTTGGTTTTGTGTGTGTCCAAATAATATTTATTTGAGATTGTAACCAAGCAAGTATATCTCCTTTGATAAAATGTTGGTGCTATAGAAATTACAACTAACTTGATTATCTTGTCTCCATGTTTTCATCAAATGTTATCATTATAACAAAAGGGTAATTAGTACACTAATTAGTGTAAGTAATTACCTAAAAGAATGGGTGTCTCGCGGTTTGGCTTAGGAAAAGGGTAGGGCTCTCCTTCCCTAGGACGAATGATTAAAGCACCATACACAGTGGCCCTTAGCCATGAGCTATGAGCATGCCACCAAAGTGTCCCTTCTTGTCCATTAACAGTGAAACGGTAGGTGTAACTCCCTCCAGGACGAATGGGACATTGAGTCACAAATTCAGGACCATCTGCCCATCCTGTCCTCATTTGTCGAACACCATGCCTAAAACACACACAAATACACAATCAACATTAATCATTGATTCATCAAACAAATTCTTCTTGAAAATGTAAAATAAAATTTGTCTTCAATTTTAGTGTTTTTAACAACAAGGGTGTTTATGGGTTGGATTGTGTCTGTATGGATTATACGTCACAATTAAATTTTAATGACATATTCTATTTTATTAAAATTATAATACCGAGATTAAATTTTATTATAGTTTAATTTAGAAACACTTGAATTAAATTAAAATACTTTTAGAACAATCCATAAAAAGTTTAAAAATTACATTAACGAAAATAGAATATTTCTTAAGAGACCGGGTCCGCGAGACCGGGTTCGTGGATTTAAAATTATAAAATCATATCCCGAACCAAACAATTTTAAATTTGATATAGTTGGTTTCGATTCAACCTAAACTATCAAAAACTTGAACCAATCACTTCGGATTAGGTTGGGTAATCAGGTTGAGCAGTGCAGCCATGAACACCACTGCTTAAAAACTTAGATATATTTTATTTCTTTAATTAAATCTCTAATGTTATTATTTTTTGGTAGTTTGATTTTTCTAGTAAATTGAAAGTCCACTCTCAATTATATATTTATTTTCACCGTGATAAAGGAAAAATAAAGCCACATAACTGATTGCTTAGGTTTAAAACTTTCATTTCATGCATGTACAACACTGTGTTGTTTGTGTGTATAGGACTATATTAATATGATGTATCTTCTATAAGTTGTGGTAAGGAAATGAAGTTAAAATGCTAGCATAAGAAATAATTGTATTAGTACCAATGAATGGTGACATTGTAACGAGCTTTGTTAGTGACTTTGACAACCAAAGTATCTCCATTGTTGATTTCTAGAGTTGGACCAGGGTATTGCCCATTCACGGTTATGGTGTTGTGTGTTTTGCACAGCCTCTTCACTGGAGTTGCTTCAACCTATATATATTCAATTACAAAATAGAATAATAAGCTCATGAATATATCATAAGAGTTTAATCTTTATACATCGTCAGAGTAAAAAAGAATGATAAGTTAGTGTAAAAAAAAAATCACTATCAACAAATTACAATCATTTATATGTGTGATCATAGACGCACTTAAGATTAAAGTCAAACGATCTTTATTAAGATACAATTATGATCGATAGTGTAAATCAATTTCATACTCGAGATATAGAATAGGTCAATGAAATAAAGAAATAAAATTATGAGAGAACTTACAACAAACTCATGCTCGTGAGTTTTGGGATTTGCTAAAGTCAATGTGAAAAAGGAGAGAACAAAAATAGCTATGAAGATGGATGAGTATTTGGAATTGGTTTTAACACTCTCCATCTCTTAGCAAGCAATGAGCACTACCTTAGTGTGAGTGTGAAGTTAAGGTTGCAATGCAAATAAGAGTGGGAGAGAGTGCTTTTTATAGGAGAGATTAGAGGAGAGAGATTATGTTGTTTAAGGTTGGCACAAATAATATTTGGTTGAGTTCAAAGTCATAAATAAATTAAGTAACTTAGTTCTACCCCATATGATAGTTTGTTGCACCCACTAGTTAATCAAGTTCATAAATGCTTGCTTCATAAGTCTTCATTTAGAGGTTGAATTTTGAAAAGCATAACTATATATTTTCAGACTTTGTTTACCAATCAAGATGGTTTTTTTAATATATAGGTCAAATTCTTTTTAACTTTAATTATTGGTCACGTGACATATTACTAAGTAAATTCCCATATTTTATTTCTTCCATTTTCTTATAGTGTCATTTTTAATTGCAAAAGTTTAACATTCCAAAAAGACCGAACCAAAAAAGCAAAGTACAAAGGTCAAAGGTTATCTTGTATATTTAATTTATATTCTTTGCAAATTGTGCAAGTTATATGGAACTTCTATAAGAGAATATAATATGGTGAGGCCAGCTTGATTAACTATTATCCATCACCTGCAGAAAACAACATATAATTAATTTAGTGCAAACCGTTAAACAAATAGACGACTTTCTTTTAATTTAATTCTTGTGACATTTGGATAAGTAGGTTTTTTAGTTGTAGTTAAAGAGTTTATGTGATAGAAGATCTAGTGCCACTTTTGCATTAGTCTCTAACTTGAGCACGTTTTCCTTGTTTGAATTAAATTAATCTCATTAAGTCGTCCAGTCGTTTGATGAAAAGGTAATCGACTTTAGAATTTAGAAAAGTATGATAGATGAAGGTTTAAAACACATCTTCTTTTGTTTGCTCAAAAAAAAATGTATATGCACACAACCTTCTCATTTTTCTTATAGACAAATATTTTATTAATGTGGGTATAAAGGATATTTGAAACTCATTATCCGTTGTATTTAGTATTTAATACTTTGTTGCTAAAAAAAAAAGTATTTAATACTTTAAAAACAAACAAGTGGGTTCAACCACCAATCCGAATATTGTAAAAAAAAAAAATCCGAAGTTTTTATTACAATGTTACATATATAAAACAAGATGGAGAAATTAAATATCCTTAATTTGATCAATTACCACCAAAGAATAGTCAATTTGGGTGTTAAAAAAAACATTGTTTCGCTCTGACCTAATATGCAAAGTCGTTGTCAACAACAAGAGATGAGACACACTTTTCCTTTTTGTGTCTTTACACATGTTGAAAAGTATAAAATCCTTCACCCCACCTAAAATTTGAACATCCATATATTTGAAAATCAAGTTATACACATCCGAGCTCTTAGGACACGACACAAACAAATGACTAAAGGATTCTTTGTCACTAAGACACTATAGACAACATTCTTGATGTACATCCTTTATTATTACACTTCTACTCCACAATTCTATTTAGTTGGTAGTCTATCTTGTAACACAATCATCCGATTTAACATCAACACGAATGTGGAAACGCTTTTCTCCACATATCATTTTTCTTTTCCTATTCTTTTCTGTTGGTCAGATAAAGAATGACAAAACATTAAATAAAATAATTATAAATGAAAAATTAATTAGTGAAGAATCAAATGTGAAATTTTATGAGAGAGATAAATTGTTAAATCATTTGTTGTGATATACACATAAAAAAAAATGATACTTGTTGATAAAAATATATAAGAATTTCAAAATATAAAAAGACGTAGAGAGTTATAGTTGTAGATATTGTGGTGTCTTCAATTTTTCAAATATGTTTAAACTGGTGGTATAAGGTGAAATGAAGTGAAATATAATAAAATAGGTTATTCAAATTTAAATGGATGCTATCTTATTCCACTCTATTTCACTTTACATAGTTAATTCAAATATACCATTTAGTTAGAAAAATGGAATCGTTTTTTAGCTTAATGATAGTTTTATTATTATTTATCAGTTATAATAATAAACTTTAATATAATATAAATATTTGTAGTATATAATATTGCATCTAGTTCTCAAATTCAAAAAAAATAGATCTATCGGTCAATGTGTTACAACTCACCCACCTAAGTACTTGTTAACTGAGATATTATTTATTGTGGATGCTGTTGGGCTAGCTAGTAAGTTTGATCTATTAAGTTTGCTGAAAGTAAAAACCAATTGAATTTGAAAAGTTGACTTTAAAAAGGTGTAACAAAGTATTATATTAAGAAATTTCTTAGTATGGTTTGATTGCATCTAACAAGAATTTAGTTAGAGATACTTATGAAAAATATAGCTTACGTATTAAATTAGGTGGCCTGTCCGATATAATTTAATTTTATGCATGGAAGAGAATTACACGCACAAGCATTGCATTTCATGTTTCAAAGATACGTACTTGGTATATGTTTTTTCTGAGTTCGTATAGATATGTACCTGGAATTGGATGTACACGTGTCATTTAATAATTTTGACGAATATCTTTAGGTGATTTTTCTTTTTGGTGAACAACTTTAATTAGGTGATAGAAGGATTTTGAGTTTCATTTTTCAAATGGTTGAAATACATAAGGATTTTGAATCTAAAAACTGGTTGAAATATGAGGATGTGGAGTCCTAATTATAATTGTGTTAAATGTTTGATTTCCCTAAGTTGTTTCTTTTCGGAATCCAAAGCAATTTAATAAATATCATCAGACCAAATACACTCGTATGCATTTTTGTTAAACAAATGGTATCCATGAAGTTTTGTTGGTATGAATCTTTGAACGAACTTTACAATGTCATGTCATATTTTTATGTTGATTTATTTTAAAATAAATTTAAATGTTTTACAAAGCTTATTTATGAGGTATCAATATCAAACAAAACTTCAAGGTACTTAAGAATATTGACAGCTCCTCGAATAATGTGGTGTGCTCGCAGACATTTTGATGATCAAGTCGGTGATTGGTCTAGAGTGTGGTGTTTTAAGGTTTAGAGAATTGAAACTTTTCAAATCAAGAGTCTTAAAAGTAGTTCATAGTTGATCAGGCAATAAAAAACATTAAACGCAAATTATACCGAACGGACACAAGTCTCGAATTGCATTAGATAGGACTCGTAGATTACATAGTACAAATAGTACCATAATGGTTCATCATTAAAATTTAATATAACGAGTCAGCCACTACTGATAGTGAATAACACCATAATTAAAGGGTTAAAAAGCAATACATTCAATGCAAATGACAAGACTCTTCAATCATGTTGCCAATTGTTGAAAATCACCACATTTGGTCACTTGAATCACTCAGTGCTCCTTTACTCTGCTAAATTTCAGAACACTTGCGTATGGCTAAAATTTTGAATAAGTAGGAAAATTTCCAGACTCGTGCAGGCCTCCATGTGCACCACGCATTAAAATGTTTTGACTCCTTATGATTGGTCTGTACAAGCGTCGCGCACAACTACCTGTTAAAATCTATTTCCTCATTACAATCTATGTGTGTCGCGCGTTATGTCACACACATGGTCAACTGGTGAAATTGATTTTAGGGTTCATTTCTCAACTCTCATGAAGAAACAACCTTTTGACTTAGTATTTGGGCTTGGGCTAAAATTTCATTAAGTTGTATGGACTTGTTTCTTCATTGTGAGCAGTCTCCATACCTCCGTAACATCCACAAAACACCATTTGGTCGGACTCAGCCTAAAGGTTAACACCAAACAGACACTGACTACCTACAGAGTTGTCTTCTTAGAAAAATATGACGACTTACAATGATTATTTTTAATACAAGATAAATTTTTCTCAAATTATCAATAACTCAATTAGAAACCTCTAAAATTCTAAAATAAAATGGCAAAAGGACTCTAGAAAACATTATAATACATGTTATGACAAAGAGTCGCCAATAATTATGACAATGAACAAAATTTAACATGAGCTTTAGATGTTAAAAGACATTAACATATATTTCTTTTTTTTTTTTATGTAGTGGGAAGAAACTAATACCTTATCTACATACTTTTCTACTTTGCTTGTTTTGTTGTAGAGTTTATTTGGGTAACAATTTTTTTATAGAGTTTGAAATAGTTGTTTATATTTTTTATTTTTCATAGAATCTTGTAAGTCTATGAATTGAGTTTACTTAAATTCATACAAACTCTTGGGTCCCTCGACTGTCGTCCTTAGGGACGAAGTTTGATGAGTTGTCTCTAATGATTGTAGTCAAGGAATAAAAAAAATATGTTGGATACCAAGAGGATAAGACAAGGATGTATTCTAGGAGTGTTGGAACAAAATGTGTTTAACACTACCTCTTGAGAGTTTTGATGATAACAAGATATTAAAAATTGTCAATTGGATATGCTAATATTTGTTCAAGTGTACAGGACCATAGACAAAGATTTGAGATCATTATTAGGTTCTGGAAAAACAAAAGAGAGCAAAGGAATCAACAAAAAGGAAGCTTAAAGCGTCTAAAGAGAACTGCTCCTGAAGTCAAAGTGCTCCTGAAGACAAAGTGCTCCTGAAGTGATGACGTCATCAGAAGCAAGTTCATCAGAAACATCTTATCAGCAGCTGAAGATCACCAGAAGTTGTAGTTCATCAGAAGATGCAAGACTTAAAGCTTCAAAGGTTGTTCAATGGATTTAATCTCGTCTAAGCATTGCAGAAGACCAGAAGAGTGAAGCAACGACTAATTCAAATGAATTTGAAGGCATTGGATGCTTGTTCTTTGAAGAGCGTTGACAAAGTACAATTGTACGAAGTGTACAACCACTATCTCCACTACTCAGTTTTTGTCTCTGCTACAAGACAAGAATAACAGCTGCGCTTGCAACAATGTTCCTACAGACTTGGAATGGATTTGAAATTGATCCTTCATATGACAATAACCATATCGGGCAAAAGATCATTGGTGATTAATCAAGGCTTCAAACGGCTCTTATTTTGATGTGTTGGCAATTCACAACGTCTCTTTTGCACCTCTATATAAAGGAGTGAAGACTTGGAAAATTGTAAGAGACTCACAACAATTTAAAAGCGTCAAACCTCTGCTGAAATTGTTCTGCATCAAAAGTTCACTTAGAATTTCTTATCAAAATTCATATCTTAGAAATTCTAGAGTCTTAAGAGTTTGTATTTGATTTGTACTGTGAACACCACTGATTGTATATCAAGTGTTCAACGTCAAACATTTTTCTTTGTAATTCTGTTTGATTAGAAGTCTCTTGCAGTTGTGCTTGAGCATAGAAGTCTTTTGATTGTGTTCAGGAGCATAGGAAGTCTCTTGCAGTTGTGCTTGAGCATTTGAAGTCTCTTGCTAGTTTTAGCAGTGAGCATTTGTAATTAGATATTACATTTTTTGTGAACTCTCCTTGGAAGTGCAAAGGGGACAGGACTACTTCCGGTTTGTGGAAGGAACCTGTATAATTGCTCTGTGTCTCTCTTTTCTCTCTCTGTTTTTATCCGCTGCATTTAGTATTTGAACATCACTTCAGAAGTTGTACTCTAAATGCTTCTGACCAGTGACTTCAGTAGAAGAAAAAGAAGTAAAAGCCAACATAATTCAACCCCTCCTTCTCGTGTTTTTTCTCACCTTCAATTGGTATCTAGAGCCTTGGTTCTGTTGAGAACACTTAACAGTGTAACAATCCAAGATCTGAGAAAAACATGTCTAGTGAATTGATGACATGTTGTCATTACGTAATTTTTATGTAAATATTATCACATTTTGGAGTTCACAAGGCGACTTAAGCAGCAAGAAAAGCAAGAAAACTGAAGATAAAGGCAAGACAAAAAACGTGGCACGTTTGGTCAAAAACGTGACACAATTTGACAAGGCATAATTGCATTGTTTCGACATTGAGGAAAATTTGTCACGTTGGCTAAGGCGTGACACGATTTGGTGAAACCCTAATTTAGTTTCTTGTTACACAAGTGAAAACGTGTCACGATTTACTTAAAACGTGACACGATTTGGGCAAATTTCTATGCCTATTTAAGCTGAAGACTATTCAGAAAACAGGGGTTACGATTTGAGAAGAGCAAAGTGCAATTTTGACATCCAGAGACGGCTAGGAGGGTGATTTCTTCATCCTTTTACCAGTTCATGTATGTTTTAATTCCAATATTGATTATGTTATTTGTAAGTCTGATTATGAGTAGCTAATTGAATCATGTTGTTGTGATGAAACTCTATTTATTCCAATATTGATTTTATGTAACCCTAATTGAATCATGTTGTTGTGATGAAACTCTATTTATTGTGAATGATTATTTAGTTTTTATTCAATTCAATTGTTCTTAATTCTTTTATATCTTGATCACATATAAACTCGTGAGTATGAATGACTACTGACCCTAGCTTTCAACTTAGACCTATTGAATTGTTCTAATAAACATGGTTAGTTTAGGAATGGATAATCGTTTGTTAGTGATATTAGGTTAACGTGCTTAAACCTTCAAGGATTATTAGACCACCTAAGGAATTAGGGGTTGTAGTTTAAGAGGAGGGTCCTAACTCAAGGGATTGATTAGGGCTAATTTGTTAACTATCGTGGAACTAATGAACCATTCACAAAAATAGAGTACAGTAACCAATTAGGGGAACATAGATGATTCGAAAGACCTGATCTCATCTCTCTCTTATTTCTTAACAACTTTTTACTTTCTGTTAATTGATTTATTCAAATCAAACCAAATCAACCGCCTAGTGGCAAAACAATAATAACTTTAATACATCTTATTGCTTAACGAAATTGAATTATTGAGGTTAAAAACAGTCCTTGTGGGATCGATATTTTACTAGTTCGATAGGTTTTGGTACACTTGCCAAATTTCTATCATTCAACCTCTCCATGAGAAGAGTTACTAAGACCTAACCTAAACTTGTGCATGTTAACTATTGTGAAAATAGTGTACCTCAGAAGGAATGTTGCCACACACTTAACGTGATGGTTTGAGTTGGAAAAACCCTTAAGTCCACCTAATTGCTACGAAATTGTATAAAGTTATATCTCTCTATATCGTTGAAAAACCATGTCATAACTGATTCAATGTTCTAAAACATGCTTTAATTTTTGAGATCATCTTAGTGATTTTAGCTGTTTTCCTTAATGTCAATGCTTTTAAACTTTATTTTTATTGTTGGGACACATGATTTATTTTACTTTTAAGCAAACTAGTTTACCTTTAAAGTAATACATAAAGTTATAGCACCCCATACCCTCTGAATTCGATATTTTTATACTATTACTTGAGGTAGTGTATACTTGCACTTGTAAGACTCTAAAAATACAAGGTATTTTTAGAGCTAGTAGTAGTCAAGAACTTTACTATGAATTGGGATAGAAGTAAAGCATAGAGACTAATATGTGGGTAGATGGGTCATGAATAAAGAGTTATCAAATCTTCACATAGGTATAATCATTATGAGTAATATTCATACTTGATTGATCCACAATGAGAAAATTATAGTGAGTTATGTAAAGTGTCGTAAGATATTCTTATAGTTATAATGATGTATTACACACTTTCACTTGAAACTGCTAGATATGTACCCTAGATGTAGGAGTCGAGTATTTCAACACCGTTCAAGCGTTGTATTTAATAAGATGACCATAAAGTTGAATGATAGATACTCCACGAATCATGACAAGAAACATGAGTGACTTAGATTTGTTAATAGCAAAGTTTTGTAGAAATATATTTTTAATAAAATTAAGGCTTAAACGCACTTTTTACCCCTAAGTTTGCAAAAGTTGCAATTTTGGTCCCTTATTAAAAAAAATGGCAAAAGTGACCCCCCATGTCTAACCCTTTTTGCAAAACGTCAATTTTGACTTGGTCAAGCCTACATGGCACGCCACATGTGTTTTTTTCAATTAAAAATTAAATAAAAAAGCCAAATATATATAAAAGAAATTAAATAAATCAAAAAGGAAAAAAAGATAGAAAGAGCACGTGAATTAAAATTCTGGAAAAAGGGGGCAAAACATCTTCATCTTCAACCTCTTTATTTCATAAAATCATTCGATTAAAAACCAAAAATCAAAACTAATCTCCATATTCAACAGTTTCCCCTTTTCTTTACTTTATCTCTCAAAAATAACAACAACAACCCTTTTTTTCTTTCTCACTAACAATAACAACACTAAGCAAAAACAAAGCTCAATTCTTCTCCTCTTCCTACTCACAACAACAACACGAAAAAGGGTTGTACGTCATGAGCTTCTCCTCTTCCTACTCACAACAACAACACGAAAAAGGGTTGTACGTCATGAGCTTCTCCTCTTCCTACTCACATCTCAATTCTTCTATATTTCTGTAATCAAAAACCACAAATTCCATCTTAATCTTATCAATCATCATCATACATAACATACAAATAAAGCCAAAAACAAAGCTCAAAACAATCTTTGGAATTTTGAAAATTTTGAAAAATCATGATGCTCAAGAAAATAGATCTGAATCGTTTTTTGTGTCAATGGTCGTTCATTTCAGAGCCATCAGTGATTTTGTTTAGTTCTGTTTGAAGAGAATAAGGGTTTTGAGTTCGATTGATGGAAGGGACCCTTGTCTTTTTCAATCTGTTCCTTGAGGGAAAGAAGAGGACTAGGAACAAAGACTTGTTCTATGAATGAAGAGTGTTATAAATTTTGATTAGGTTTGTGCTTGTTTTAAATTCTGGGTTTGGTTGTTTTTAACGCTTCTCTCCTTAATTTTTTTTTCCTTTATTTTATTTATTATTTTTTATCTTATTTTAATTCTGCAAATACACTTGTGGCTATTTAAATTCAAAAATAGAAATATGACGTTTTTTTAACTGATGTGGTGTGCCATGTAGGCTTGACCAAGTCAAAATTGACGGTTTGTAAAAGGGGTTAGACATGGGGGGTCACTTTTGCCTTTTTTTTAATAGGGGACCAAAATTACAACTTTTACAAACTTAAGAGGTAAAAAGTACGTTGAAGCCTAAAATTAATTAAAACAAGTTAAAATGAAATAGATTTGCATAATAGTCACTGATGTAGTAATTTTTGCATCAAACAATAGTAAGTATTTATATCGTCTCCTCAGGGACTAGTGCGATATCACGGACCATTCGACACCAAATATCATTTCAAGTGAAAGATAAGTTTGTTTTGGTTCTAACTACGAAACTAATTTACTAAATTGTAAATTGAGATTAATAAGGCGTGAAGCTTGTTAGGATTAGAGTTCCTTGATCAAACGTCATACGTAACCTAATAATCATATACGGATTCTAGCTTTTCTTTGATATTATCACGTATCACTCGGCAATAACATTCGTGTCCAAATATTATTGTGAAATCAATTGTATCGTTCAATCGTCGATGTCTCAAACTATTGAACGATCCAAGAGTCGATCTTATCATTTAATCGATGATTTCTCAATCTATTTAATGATAAGAAAGCTTTAAGTTTAGATACAAGAAGTGATTATCAAAACATCAATTCCATGTCTAGAACTTATGTTTTGATAGATGATTATTCTAAACCTAGATTCAAAAGTATTTTTCAATCACTATTAAATCAAACATAAGCATCAAAGTGCAAGAATAACATCAATATCAAATCAAATGCTAGAACCATGTATTTATAGATCAAAAGATTACATATTAAGCTAAGATCAAGTACCTCTAATCCCAACAAAGGAGATTTAGCTACTCATTGTCATGGAAGCTTTGCAAGAATGAATGAAAAGAGAAAGATTCATTACAACTTGTGATTTCTCAACAAAGTATGAAGAATCCACCTTCTATCACTCTCACTCTATGAAGAATAAGCCTTACTTCTCTCTCTAAAAACTATTACAGAAGTGAAAATTAAGAGAAAAATCAGATCCCCAATGAATAGATCAAGTGGCTTTCAATAGAGTTTTCTTTTCTGCATCAGCTCGCCTCGCGAGCAGATTTACTCGCCATGGCGAGTAGTGGTTGCTTCGTCATTGGGTTTGTGACACGTCAGCTCTGAGAAGGTTAAGCCGCCCTAACTCGCCTCGCGAGTACAATCACTCGCCGTTGCGAGTTGCTCGCCTTTGGTTCGCCTTTGGCGAGTTGAGGGCGAGTGATTTTTGTTGCTCTCTGGAATTGCTCGCCTTCGGAGCTCGCCTTGCATTCGCCATTGTGAGTCTCTCGCCTTTGGCTCGCCTGTGGCGCGTTGATGGCGAGTAGCTTTTGGTACATTCTGGAATTGCTCGCCTTTGGCATCTTTTTACTCGCTGTGGCGAGTTATCCTTTTGAATTTTTCTTTGTTTTTTCTCTTTGATTCATGTCTTGAGCTCAATACTTGCATAATTGGGTAAAGTAAGATAATTAAAGCATAATAGGGAATTTCACACTGATATCTCGACCTTTCCCTTGATAACTTGCAAAACAAGAAACAAATGTGTCGAATTTAATCCTTTAAAACACAACTTTCTGGCACTTATCAGTCACTATTAAGTAAAAGTAATAATTTTAATGTCCTTAAAACATAGTGCTATGATACGCCACCCCTTTCGCCCACCCTTAAAACCACCCCGGTGTTAACTTGTTGAATAGGGAAAATTATATAAAGTCAAATAAAATCTCTCAGAGTCAAATATGGTAGTCTATCGTTTTCAATCTCTGTATTTAGCACGGGATGATGTGAATGGTTCTTCTAATAGTTAGTTATCTCAGGCCTTGATTTGCACCTATAAAGTGTAGTATAAAGAATTAATTGGTTGCTGCATGCCAGCAAGCATCTTAGTCAATGACGACAACTATCCAAAGCCACTAGATTTTTTATATATTTTTTGGTTTTCAGAAAACCGTTAGGACTGTGAAAATGAAAGCATCTCAAACAAATTAGGATGAGTGGGACAATACAATTAATAATGAAGCCAAATTAAGATTTGATAGGTGAGCAAGAAACCAATACACCCATTGGATAAAGTTGGTAGAGTTTGTTACATCCCAGACTTTCTCACGTTTCTTAAGAAGGGCTGAAATAGGATCTACAATATCTTACATGTATATGTTGTTAGAAATAATCAGGAAATTATTTAGAAAGTGATGCAACAAAATGAGAAGGAAGAGGAAAATTAAGAGTTATTTTTAGGGTTAAATATGTTTTTAGTCCTTATAAAATTGTGACATTTTAAGTTTAGTCTTTACTTAATTTTAATAGTTTTTTTAATTCCTACAAAAAATTTCTGCACTCAATATTAGTCCTTACTCAATCCAAATTTGTTTAATTTATGCTTAAACTCTTAAGTTTTTCAACAATTTTTTACAGGCGTGTTAAGAACGTTATTAAAAGTTCCTCCGAAAAAAATATTGCAAAAATTTGATTTCTACGTCCATATTTTTGTTACTTATATCTTAAACTTTTGTCGTTTTAAAAAATTCATATTTAATTTATTTCATGATAAAAAATTCTAGATTTTAGTAAATGAACCTTTCATAGTGTTCTAAACTTGTATAAAAAGAATCGTTAAAAAATTTAAGAGTTTAAGGATAATTAAACAAAATTTGTTTTAGCAGGGACTCAAATTATAAGTAATTTTTTTTTGTAGGGATTAAAAATGCTATTAAAATTAAGTAAGGACTAAACTTAGAAGGTCACAATTTTATAGGGACCAAAAACATATTTAACCCTTTTTTTTATGCACCTGCAAAAAAAAAAATTGTTGGTTTTGCCCTAGTTTAAATTTTAATTCCCCAAATGTCTTAGTTTGGGCTTCTTTTTATTTTGTATGTCACGCCAAATGAAATGGTGTGACATGTTATTTTATTTTATTTTTTGCACCCTGACGTGACACTTTTTTTTTTTGGTATCATGCCAATTGGAATGGCGTGACATACCATTTCCTTTTTTTTCTTTTTTTTATTTCGAAAAATATATTAAAAATTAAAAATAAATTAAAATATAATAATTATAAAAACAATACAATACAATACAAAGAAGAGTTAAAACCTAACAATAATTACAAAAACGATGATTTGGAACAAAGTACAATTAACTACTAATTTTTAACAAAAGGACAATTTCTTCGAATATGACCGGTCTTCTGACATAGGCTACAAAGTCTCGGAGTTTTTTCCACGCCGTCCATTTCAGTTCTGATGCGAGTACTGTTTGGATGACCTTTCCTTATAGTCTTTGCATGGTTGGATCGTGGCAAAGCTTGGGACCTTCATATGGGGGCCAATAACTCATGTCCTAGACGACTTCGAACCTTTTATTGTAGATTGCGTATACACTCTCGTTTTTGAAGACATCTTGGATAAGGTTTCGATAGTCATGGCGAAAGCTAGAACAAACGGCTATAACATGTGAACAAGGCATATGTAAATCTTGAAATCTCCCACATTCACACCACCCCGCCTGCAAGTCTACTTTAAAAGATCCCATTGGTCTTCCCTCTCTATAGTTGATTGTTTCACGGACAAAGAAAGTAAATCTCTCCCAATCGAATTATTCAACTTGGTGAGTGTTGGACTTATGAAGATCCTCCTTGATCACATCCATGCAATATTTTGTGAATATATCACCACAACCTACCCTTGCATACGCCTTATGTTTAATATTTTTACCCATATTCTCAAGTATATCCTTAAGAGCCCCATCTTTGATTGTCCTCATAAAATTTTGCGTAATGTGCCAAATGCAGAACATATGAGTTGAACCACTTCCATTCCAGCCATTGTCTGGGTTATTGAATGCGCTTCTAATCGATTCGTGTCGATCAGAGATCACACATACAGTCCTTCCTTGTGTGACATGCGTTCTCAGATTCTTCATAAAAAAAGCCCCACCCCTCCTTTGTCTCACCTTCGACCAACGCAAAGGCGATTGGAATTGTCTTGTTGTCCCCATCTTGTGCAACAGCCATCAGCAACCGATCAAGTAGAGACACGTGAGCATAAGGAAGCGGAAGAGCAACCGCAACCGATACGTGGACGACCCGCACACAATATTATAGATAAAATTTGTTGTACGGGAACTTGTAATTTAAATAGATATTGGAGAGGGAAGAAAAAATAGTTGTAATTTTAATAAATTTAATTTTATTTATTTTCACAATATTGTTTATTTTAAAAAAATAACTTAAAATTTAAAATAATATTTTCTCATATATTTTTTTAAATAAAAAAAAAAGAAAAAAAAAGGAAATGGTATGTCACGCCATTCCAATTGGCGTGATACCAAAAAATTTTAAAAAAAAAAAAAGTGTCACATCGAGAATGGGGGATGCAGAAAAAAATAATAAAATAACATGTCACGCCATTCCATTTGGTGTGACATCCCCGCTACAGGACCAAAAAAAAAACAAAAACACCCTAAACTAGAGCATTTGGGGAATTAAAATTTCAACTAGGGCAAAGCCAACATTTTTTTTTTGGCAGGTGCATAAAAAAAAACTCAAAAATTAACAATTCCTTTTCTCACACGAAAAATGAAAAAAGAACTCTTTTTCAATATTTCTTTTTATCTCTTTTGTTTTCATTTTTATATTTTTTTTTAACGTTCTTATATTGTAGTTAAAAACAATAATAAAATAACAAAAGTTTCACTTCTCACCAATAGGTTATTGGTTCCATGTGTTTCATGGTTGGTTAAAGTGGACCTCTTTCCCTCTTTATTTAACAAACAAAAAGCGGGTCCGTACTTCTTATGTAACTTAAATTCCACCACAAAACGTTTAATTTCACCCAAAAAATATTAGAGATAAGTTGAAGGCAAATCATAATTCCATCATGTTCTTCTGTCTCTAAACTTGGGCTTTCTTAAAGCTGACGCTCTCGAGTGAGGATGAGCAAATTCTGATTGTTACCATTTCAAATGAAAAATATTTAAACATATTTAGATGTGAAAAAGACTAAAGAGAAATAGATTAAACGTCCCTTAATTTTTTTTCATTTATGTATTTACTCAAATATGCTTTATTTGAGGTTGTGATTATGCAAGGTTGTGTATACTACTCACTACTTTAAGTAGTATACAAAGAACAATCTTTGATGAAGGACTATTTGTATCGGTAAAGACTACTTGGTTCTCCCCACTTTATGTGATTAAGGTGAGAGGAGTCGTTGGGTTGCACACCACGTTAAGATTGGTGCATGATTTTCAGATTGATAACGTTGATTTTTTTTTTTCTAGATTTTAAGAAAGTCGTTGAGTATTTTTTATGTAGCGGTGATATTATAGAATTTGGTTGTGTGATGCATGCATGTAAGCAGATGCTCCAAATTTCTTTTCAAAACTCTCATGTTATCGAAGATAGCCACATTTTATGCCAGCTTCCACTAATGTATTTGCACTTTAATTGCTGATGAAATGAATTAAGTTTGTTTCCTAAAAAAAACACAAATCTTAATATTTAGACACGTGCATATAAAATATACTTCATTTAGTTATTTTAAAAATAAAGAAAAATAAACTATTCTTCTCTTTCTATCTTTGTTTTTTTTTTCTATTTGTATGAGTGCGGCCTAAATAGTTTAGATCTAGGCCTGTGATTCATAAAAGCCACAATAGATTCTATGGATATTTCATTTCAAATCAATCACTCTATTTTCGCATATTGTATAAGGGTTGAATGGTAGTGGGTTGACAGCTCAAAACAATTTTACACACACGGCCAATCAAAACATTTTAAATTGTCACATCAATTAAATTATTGCTCTATTTTTAATTGATACGACAATTTAAAATGTTTTGATTAGTCGTATGTGCAAAATTATTTTAGACTCTCAACCTACCACAATTAAACTCATTGTATAATAACGGTCATACTTGTATAAAATATTGTTTAAAACACATTCAATTTTACCGTTTATTTTGTCAGTCTCAAGATAACTGATATATTTTTACAAAAAATTGTCCTACAACAAGTAGCATTTACATTTCAATACAATATTAATTTTTTTCGGAATTGTATCATCTACGAAATAATGAATAATGTTAAATCTTGCGACAAAATATATAACGAAAGTCTCGCAAACGAGAATTCCCACGTTTTCAGTTGCTCTCTTCAGCGACATTATACTTCCCCAAAAAAAAAAAAAAACCTTCTCCGATGCAAAACACAAACCAGCCTAATCCTCCTCTGTCTACAACTTCCCCGACATTTTCTTTGTGACGAATCCATGATTGCCGCTTCTATCGTTGTTGTCAACCACCGTAAGAATCTTACACGTTTGTGTTTTTATGTTGAGATCAAGAGGTTAATCAGCCCCTGAACTTCATGTTTATTTCTATCTTAGATTTGGAATGCGAGTTGAGGAACGCAGTTTAAGCATCCCGACGTTGTTTCCAAGGTCGGCAAGATTCTTAAAATTAGAGATGTCTTTTCATGGCAAGGCCATTGTTTCATATTCCATTTCCGCATTCTTCTGTAATAGCAAACTGGACATATGTTTCACAGTTCACTCAATCGAAGTTATTAATTTCTTAAGATTTATATAAAAAAAAATAAAAAAATGATCCCAAAGGGAAATACTAAATATAGCGACAAAGTTGATCCCGAAGTATTCACGATACCTGTTTTCCCTATTACCCTGCTCCACTTTTAATATTTTACCACCCTTGATTTCCATCCAGCAAAATATCATACGGCTCAAACTAATTCGTGAATTTTTCTGGACGTATTTTATCAGAACAAATAGCACGGCTCTCGATTTCTATTGAGAGTGAGGAGTATTTGTTTAGATGAATTGGGGAAAATTACAAGCTTTTGGGTTTGGGAAAGTAAAATATTTTTAAAAATAAATGGTAGAATTGCATTTGTGAAATTTTGCGAGGATACAGTTCGCGATCACAAGCTTTTGGGTATAGGAAGGTAAAATGCATTTATGAAATTGGAAAAAGCTATTTGTAGCGAGAAGTTTTCTCGCCACAACACCACGACACGTACTGCATGCAAGCCATATTATTATTCACACACCCATGTATTTTACCCACCACCCATGAATTGTGCTAATTCTTTCGTGGTTATTCTTGAACTTGGCTTTCGCTATATATAGCAAAGCTCAATGAAATTTTGCAAGAATACAGTTCATGAGGTATAGAAACAAAATAACATCCCTAAAATTTACAGTTTGCGAGGATGCTTATGCTAATATGGAAGGTAATGTGATTTTCAAATTTTAAAACGACAAAGAAATAGAAACAAAATTTTCTCTCTAAAACACCAACAATTAAAAAGTATCGAAGAGAATAAACATATCAGATAGTATTTCCCCTAATTTGCAATTTTGTCCATATTAGTTTAAGCATACATTAGTATTTTATTTTTGTTCGTATTATGTTTGTAATTAGAATATGATTTGAAACTATGTTTGTAGTTTGAATATGATATGCAATTGTGTTTGTAGTTTCGCAAGTGAGAATATATTTTTGATAAAGACAATCTAAGGAAAAGAAATGCCAGAAATATTCTCTTTCTAACATTATTTCTTACACCCACTTTCTTAATGAATGAATTAGATATGAGTTTCACCATTTTATGGAAGACTTATGCTAAAAGTACAGGATCCACATGGATTTCATTTTTCATTTAATAATAGAGTTCGCGTTAAAAGAAAATATTAGAAGAAGCAAAAAAAAAAAAGGTTCACAAAACTCCTCATATAAGGAGCAATATGTTCGCTCCTTATTACTAGGAAAGTTGTTGTTTCCACTTCATCATTGGCTATGAAACACCAGGAAATTACACCTTTACCTCCATCGACAGTTAACTGCTGCTGGATTTACATGTAATAAATGTCACTTCAGCAGTTAACTGCAGCGGAACAAGAAATTTTGACAGTTAACTGTTGCCGGGTAAGTTGTTTAGTAATCTCAAAAGTGGGAACAACAATTATCTATTACTAGATGGTTGTGGGCCTTGTTGACATGTTGGACTTAGCATTGTAGCGTCTTTTGTCATGGTCCATCTTTGGCCAAGCTTTAAGTGCAAATACTTTGTAACAATTGCTCTTTAGCACCTCGCGATTGCTCATAGCACCTACCGAATGACACTTTTTAGATCGGGTAAGGCATTTTGAATTGGTTCAATCGATTTAAAATATGTGTCAAACGGTAGTTGATTACCATTCAACATTTACTAAGTTCCTCAAAAGCAATTGTCATACTTTGTTTTATATATTTAAATAAGCTGTTTTTTAAATAAAATATTGGTCTATGAGGGACTCAGTTTTGCTCATAAATTTAGTGTCTTTCGTAATCTTCTTCACTTGATCATAAATTGTGTAGACAAATTTTTTTTTCTGTCATTTCAGCAATTGCAAAAATTCAAAAACTAAGTAGCTTGAAAAAAACATGACAATTATGATGATATAGAAATTGCAGAATAAAAAATAAAACAGAGATGCAAATAGCAAGTCTTGGCACCAAAAGTGGTGCAAATAGTAAAACGGTAGCTAATGTAAAACAATCAAGAATTTAAAAAAGAAATTCTCCACTCAAGTCTGCACTATTTGCCTCTATTTTAAAATATTTTTATTTGAGAGGTTATCTTGCCATTTTATACAATTTTGATCATTTTCTACTTTTGGTTCATCGTGTTCACGTCTTATCTTTTTTTTTTTTGAATAGCAATATATATATATATATATATATATAAAGAAGAACTGTACAAATACATCAAAATAGCCATCAAAAGAAGCTACCGAAAACCACCAAAAAAAGAGACCCTACAGGACAAACCCCAGGAGCCACACCAAACATCTTGTATTAGTTGTCTTGTTTGATATTCTTTTTGAGTGTGTCTTTTGTATTTTTCTTGTTTGTCTTTAAATTTCCTTTGGTTTTTCCTAGACCAGCAGAGTTTCTTGATCTTGTGTTTTGCCTATTGCATGATAAGTTCTTATTGATGCTCTTCCACATTTTTATGATGTTTTCCACATTCTTGCTTGGACATGATGTTTTCCACAAGAGTGCTCATTTTAAAACACAAAAGAACCTTTAAAAGAAATTGAAACACTTAGAGGGTGGAAAGGGCCTTTAAAAAAAATTGTTTACTTGATTATTTTGTTGTTATTTGAGATTTTATGAACAAGTGATTATAATTAATCTCCATCATCAAGAACAACTTTGTAATATCCCAAAACTTAGGATACCTATTAGTGCTTAATTAAGAGTGTCTCTAAGTGTATTACGAATTAGTAGTAGTTTAAAATAAATAGAAATAAGGGTTTTGATGGCACATTAGTAACTGAACACAAAGTAAGAGGTAAATCAGTAACTTGTGGTCCAAACCTTCACTATATAAATGGTTTAGTCAACAAAGATCGTTCTTCTATTCTCTCTTTTCCTCTTCATGCGACAAAAACAACAACAAACCTAAGAGAAACCCCATTCTCCTCTTTCTTGAGTAAATTGACATGCAATCCAAACCCCCACTTCCAACCATCTTGCATATTCTTTTAAATACATGTTTGGCCATATAAATGAATGTAGAATTTGAGAAATCAGAGAAGATAATAGAGTTCCAAGTGATGGAGAGAATTTTGTTCAGATTACTAGTTAAGCTTTATTCAACTAAGCAGTTTAAATAAGATATACAATAATTTTACTAGTTGTGGCTTGTACAACTTGACAGTGTTAAGTTAATGTGTGGCAGATTAGTAAGCTAAGACAATCCTCCCAAGAATTTGCGATTTAATCACATTTCACCTCAATAATAACAACAACTTTAACCACGACAACTTCAATAACATAATTAACATAAACTCACCAACATAATACAACAACAATAATCGTGGCAATATAATTAAACACAAACAAGATCGTGGATCAGTAAAACAAACTTCTCCGTTTAGTTTATCCATGCATACCCTAATTTATTCATATGTCTTGGGGCAAATCAAACTTACTCGAATAACATGAACATATCACACCAAGGTAGGCACGTTCTAACTCGATTGATCCCTTCGAACAATATTGACTAAATATGGAAAACACGACTCTATGTTGTCGTCGTTCTAGAGATGGCCCTACCCTTGTAATAATACCCTACTTGAGACAATGTAACACCTTACTTCTCTGCAATAATAAACTTTCGCAGCGTGTGGCAGCTTGGAAACAATGAAACAAGTAGACAATTTTACAATAAACTTGCTGAGATTTTGCAACCAGATAGCAGTTCTGCACCACCGTCTGTTGAGCATTCTCAAAACCAAAAAGACGAAGAAGAATAAGAGGAAACACGACGACATCCCACCACATGCATACACGTCCAGGTTGTGGCGTGGGTGGGCATAGATAGCAATTTGACATTGTAAATATATCTTAAATTTTTTTGTAATATTTTTGAAGTGATTTTCAAATGATTATAAATATTATTAGTTTAATGTTAAACATTAAGACACTTGAAAAAAAAAAAAGGAGAAAAAAAATGGCTTCACCAGCTTGTCATATTATGGCATGGTCCTACAGACATGTCAAAAGAAAGGGTAATTTGATATTCTTTTTTTAATGTAGAGCATTTTGGTGTTATTTTTTCATAACTAGGTTATTTAAAAAATATATATGCACAAGAAAAAAATTATAAACTAATTTATTAAAATATTATTCCCTTAAAAGGTTAATTATTAAAATATTACTCCCTCTGTTTCTTTTTAATTGTCACATTTTGACTTTTTACACAAACTAAGACAACAAATACTTTTACTACTTTTGATACAACAATTTACCTTTTTCCTATAATAACTTTAATCATTTAATACCTCATTTTATATATTTCTCTCTCTGTAATAAATATCTAAGGGTAATATAGGTAAAACCACACTTAATGATGCATTGGACTTTGAAAACGACAGTTAATTAGAAACAAAAAATTTATACAAAAGTGACGATTATAAAGGAACGGAGGAGTAATAATAAATCTGTACAAAAAAAAAAATTAATAATAAAAATTTTACATTATTACTTTAAAAGTTCATCACTCAAAGTTGGATCCAAATCTGAAAACATGGCCCTATCCTTTTTCAATTTTCCCATTTCTATTACGTGCAAGCCAACCTTGTAATAATTGTAAAAGTAAATGAACCCTCTTAGGTCGGTACACTATAATGTTTCTTCATCCTTGCGTACTTTCTTTTACCAGAAAAAGTCAATGTCCCATAACGTGATTTTTATCAGTTTCCAACTGTTCAGTCCATGCTTTTAGGCAAATTAACACTATGCATGCACCATATATATATGTAATTCGTTTGAGTAAACAACCATCATACCTTTATATTCCAAACTTTTGAAGTCCAGCATATGTATATGTTCCTTTTCAAGCAGAATATTACTTTCTTACCGATGGAAATTGCGATATATGCATGATCTGAAAACCTTGCACGTCAGCCAATTGGACTCACCATTCTATCTTTAAAAAGAATATCTATTCACCCCTATCTTATTCTTATCTAGATCCTAATTAGATCATCTCACAAACAAAATTTGAAACCTAATTAATAACATTTGACAAAAAATTCTTTGAAAGAGATTAGTTGCTCTTGAACACGCTATATAGCATAAATTTGGTGGCGTAAACATTAGATTAAACTGATTTAATTGGTTTATGTGTCTAGCTAGCATGACTATTATTTTTCCAAAATAGAAAAGCTAGCATCACTATTGGTAGAAATTGATGGTTAGTTTCTTTCAAAAAAAAAAATAATGGTTAGTTTGGAACGTCTGTTAGATATTAGTATAAACTATTTTCTCTCTTGATTACTCAGCATTCTATTTTTGATGTAAAGGCGTATGGTTTATGGAATATTAACTAGCATTTGAAGGAGTATTAAAAACTGCAATTTTCTCTTTTAACTATTTATGTAAATTTGCATCATTCAACTTAAAAAATAAAAATGGATGAATCATTACATCATCGCTATCTAGATATTAGTGATCCAATAGTTATTTTTTTAATTAAAGATTCAAAATTGGCTGTGTAAACTTCGGTTCATCGCTCTCAGCTTGGGATGTCAACGAGTTAACACTAACATGAATTGCATTCATCGGCTACCCGCTCTGTTGGATAAAATGATATTCATCCCCTATACATATTTCTATCGCGGGTGTTTAATGGATATTTCAGTATTTATCGATATCATAAGATATCCACAAATATTTATGAAAAAAATGTATTTACAGAAGAAAAAAAAATATTAAAAACATGTAGAATGTCTTCATCACGTGTAATAGACTATCTTATTTGTGAAGCACTGCACTACTATACAGACCAGCATCCATAGAAACAATTGGTTCCAAATTAATATTGACCTTAATATACCAAAGTCCAAACAAATATATCTATTCATATATAATGTATATTCACTCAAAGCGTTCCTCCACTTTCCCATCCGTTTTTTTGGTAAAAATTAAAAGTAAACTAGTTTTTTTTCATATATATTTATTCGCCACATTATAAGAGAGACTAGCATTCCGCTAGCCCTTGTTGGTAAAAATATTTTAGTTTTATATCCAATTTTTGTAAAATTAAATTTTGTATTTATAAATACAAATCTAGTTAATAACATTATTTCATTTTGTGAAAAAATGTCTACAGATTATTATTAGTATTAGAGGAATTTCTTACACTCCTATATTGATTATAGAAATACATATCTACTACAGCATTTTTTTTATGTTCGCAGATGATAAATGCCACATATTTAGTACACACTTCCGTACAAACTTCCTTTACCTTCTTCCAAATTAGTAAAATTCAATAATGGTGGAAAAAGATTCTTAAACACATATACAAGTTTAATGGGGGAAAATTGCATCATGCATGAACATTTTGCATGTAATCATACGTGTATTAGTAGTTATTTTCTTGTCCAATCAACCTTCTAGCTTGCTTCTTCCAGTTTCTAATAGCATTAGCATAATAGCATCCTAATCATTTTCTCAAAACAATTTAAACAAATATCATACTATACTAATCATATATATATATATATATACTAATCACGTGTGAAGCCTCAACCAAGTGCACCCACAAAGTTAAACTAAGTTGAATTAATTGAAGTAATTTCTTCCAATTAATCCAATGGCTTTCAGCTTTCCTGATGTATTTTGCTGGATTCAAAATCTTCCACCAATCTCAGAGTGGGAAACAAATTCAAACTCCTTAAACATCATATGTTCTTCAACAACATCTCAACCATTTCTCAATCTCACCATTTCCAAAATTCATCAATCATCAAAACTCTCTTTTACCATTGTTGCTGAATTCAATAATATTGACCCTATTCATCTTTGGACTTCAAAACCATTTAAGCCAAGCTCAAAAACCACCGATTTAATAAACGAAGAAACAATTTCAAATCTCTTTGTTAATTTCATTCAAGACATTCTTCATTATGGTTCAAACAAAAACAGCCCTTTAATAAGGTTTCCAAAACTTGACTCTGGTCCAAACCTACCAAACATTTTTAACCTCACTTTCTTCACTCTTTTTGTCCTTGTTTGCATATATGAAGCACCTAAAAATATTAGTGATGCATGTATTGGTTTCTTAAAAGATCATTTGACAAGTTCTCAATCAAGACAAGCTTCAAATTTATTGATGAAACTTTTGGGCTCGAATTTGCAAGAACAATGGATGCGTTCCGTGAATCTTGGAATTACTAATTGGGTTGGTGAGATTGAAGAACAGCATCAAAACATGTTTAGAACTCCTTGTTCTTTGTTTTCTTATGCATTTTCAACAAGTGGGTTGTGGAAAGTGCAAATTTATTGTCCTGCTACATGTATGGATGTTGAGAAATCAGAAAGTCATCCACATGAGAAACTTGAATTTTCTCTCAAGTATCACCAAGTTGAAAGTGTTCTTCAGTTCAATTACAAGGTTGTTGTCAAAGAGGAATGGATTGAAATCATGGTCAATGTTGATAACATAAGGTAATGACAATTATTATATTCATTTAATAAGATAAAATATATTGATATAATAAGGCCAATAATAAGCATATTAGTTAGCAAAACAAAATAAGTAAATTATCTAATGTTCCATTTAGAAATATAGGAAAGCTAGAAAAGCAACTGATGGTGAGTTCGACGAAATCACCATAGCATGGCGTGGTTTAGCTAAATTCATCGTCAATCTAAACATGCACCGGTTAGTTGCAATTAGTAAAGGGTGATCGTTTTGTTTTCTTTCTATTTTTTATTGTTTAGATCTTTGCACGACTATAGCAATTGAGAGGAATTTGGATTTAATGCACTTACCAAATTCACGGGGTCACACATTTGTTAGCCATCGATTAAAATCAAGCATTTCAGATTTTAATTTTTTTAAAAACAGAAATATCAAACTTAAAATATGGATCATCCTATCTCGATCCATCGGTTATTATAAGGTGATGATTGCATGTGTTTCTTGTTGAATGCATAAAATCTAAATCTCTATTGAAATCCATTGATTTTGGGAGAGAGATAGAGAGAGAATCTCTAAACTCATATCAAGAATATCCATATCTGTTTTCTCTTGTCTTCTTCTTGAATGATTTGTTGAATTGAAACTCAATTTCTAATAAATTAATTATTTTTTATTCAAATTCCACATACTTATACTTGAAGTTCTCTTAGATTGTATATTTAAGAAAATACATATATAACATCATCCACTTTTTGATAAATAACAACATCCCTTTTTTTAAACAATTGCATTATCTAAATAATAAGAATTTACATTTTTATTTATTCTACTTCAATATATTGGAGTAATTTTTATTGTATTTTTAAGTCTAAAAGTTGATTTCTTTTGGCTATATAGGTGTGATGTTACCAAATTGGTGAATGATTCTCTAGTGAAGGAAAGAGGGGCAGGTGCAACTGAAAAACATTTTCCATCAAGAATATCATTACAACTAACACCAACTATTCAAAACCAATTTATGAGTCTATCAGTTGGAAAATCAACAGAAAATCCAAAAAAAGAAATTGGTATTGACAAAGGTATAGAAGCTTCAATTGAGCCACCAAATCCCTTAGGACTCAAAGTATCAGCTGGAGAATCAACAACCGTTAGTTTAAAGCCATGGAAATTTGAACAATCTGTTTATGGCTATACTGCAAATTTGAATTGGTTTCTTCATGATAGTATGGATGGCAAAGAAGTCTTTTCATCCAAGCCTTCTAAATGTGCATTGCTTAATCCAAAGTCATGGTTTAAAAATCGTTACTCTAGTGCTTATAGGCCTTTTAATAGACAAGGTGGGGTTATTTTTGCGGGTGATGAATATGGTGAAAGAGTGTGGTGGAAAGTTGATAAAGGTGCTATTGGGAAAACAATGGAGTGGGAGATAAGAGGTTGGATTTGGTTAACTTATTGGCCAAACAAACGAGTAACGTTGTACAATGAAACTAGGAGGTTGGAGTTTCGTGAAATTGTCCATCTTGATGTTGCTTAATTGCCTTATATATGATGCGTGATTTTATTTTATTATTTAAACACACACATATATATTGATCTTGTGTTTTAATAAATTATGACATTTTGGGTTGATGTTGGAGAGAAACAAAGCATTGCTATTATTGTGTTCTCAAAGGGGACTATAGTTTTTGCTTTAGTCCTCCATTTTGTGTAATTTATATTGTATCTGCTAAAGCCTTTGAAATATATTCATTATATCATAAGGATCAATTGTGACGTCCAAGACCCAAAAATATAGTTTGAAATTCTTTTTGGAAAATTATTTATTAATCATCCTTGCGAAAAATATATTTTTCAAAACATTTCACAACATAAACATGTAGGCTTAGGACATCATTGGTAGCATACACGCATCACAAAAATTTTCAAAAGAAATTCTTAAAATTGTTTTCATTAAAGATACAAATAATCGATTCCCTCAAATAAGTGAAATTGGTCTGAAAAATACTTTAAAATAACTAAGTAAAAGAAAGTAATAAAACAAAACATAATAGAAAAACTCTTTTCATATCACAATCGGAGTGCTAATAACACTTTCTTTTTGACACCCTCTCACATACTCACTTTTTTATTTGTTTAAATTTTGGTATAAATATTTAGCACCAAGCCAATAAACAAGTCTTTCGACCATAAAGTTTCAGTCAAACATCATAAACATCAAAAGAAAACAAAATTTCATCTGAGCATCACTTTTCTCCTATGGAATGTTTGCACCGTCGCAAGCGTGCAAACACAATTAAACAAGAGAAATTCTTGTGTAGAAACGAACCTAATTATCATTCTTACAAACAACAAATTAAAACATGACACATCATTTTTTCTTTTAACCATGATTGGTGGTGAAGAATACCAACCGCAAATAATGGTTGAGAGAGAGGAGGAGCAGTTATTTTTTATTTCTTAAATTATTTTCAAATTATTTTAAAATAAAACAATGATGTGTCATGTTTTAATTTGTTGTTTGTAAAAATGATATGTTAGGTTCGTTCCTATACAAGAATTTCTTATTAAATAAAGTGGTGAATAATCGAGTTGCATTATGCATAATAACAAATTAAAAATAATACAGACAAGTAATTCACAAAATGCCTTGATAATTTTCACATTCATGGAGAGACAAAAGCATGCACCCTTGTCACTTCTAATTTCGTTTGATGCCATTCAAACTCCTAACACATGTCAAGGAACATGGTAAATGTTCACTAAGAGGACAAACACATTCAAGTCCTCGTATACTCACTCAACTTAACTGCAATTCGTATAAGCAAATCACCAAATCACACAAGGGTTGCATGACAGCTCCCGACACTTAATAGTCATCAATTACGAAGATCAAACAATGACAGGAACTTCCAGCTATATGGAGCAAGACTCCAAATTCACGGGGGCTTAAAATATTTTGTTAGAATTCTGCTCTCCGCCCAAACGGATTTGCTCATTCCTAAATGAAATGATTAAAATGTCCTTACGTGATTTAAGTCACGCAAGTATAAACTTAAACTGAGTTAAGTCACGCTAGTGTTAATTTTAAAAAAAAAAAATCGTGAGTTAATTCACGCTGACATTTGTACTAGCGTGAGTTATCTCACGTTCATAGCAGAAACCAGAAACAACATTAAATGTTGTTCAATACTGAACAGGTTTTTAAAAAGTTCAAAATAACTCGTAATCACGTCACATTCATAACTTGACCGAATTACGTCAGTTTAACAAGATTATCGGATAATACGACATAATCGATCAAAATTACACAAAAACATCGTTTTTCTCACAATCACGTAATCACACATAATGATCAAAACGGTTCAAATTTCACAAATTTACCGGTAATGACTCGTGATCACTTAAACACACTTAATGACACGTAAACGATCCAAATTACACAAATTTGTCCATAAATTTATAAAATTACATAATCTCACATAAACGGTCAAAATGACGGAAATTCATCGTTAAATTGCGTAATGCGAACAATAATTGGTGTGACATAATCGGCCACAAAAAAAAATCATTTCATATATTTATATAATATATAATATTAGTTACATATTGGCCATAAATATCCAAATTACACAATCGGCCACCAAAAAATATGTCGGGGTGTAATACCACCAAAAAATAGGACGAACACCGACCGAACCAAAAGTGTCATAACCTATCTAACTAGAGTAGTGATAGTGCAACAACTTCGTCTTCATCCATGTCTTCCAACTCTTGCTTTGGCTTTTCTGGAGTGTCCAAAGTAATAGGATTGTGCTCATTTGTTGGTTTCTTTGGCGGCTTCGGCTCCTTAGACATGAGCTCATCAAAGACGGCTTGTCTATCCAAAAACTCAAAAAGTCATTGCTCCGCCTCACCAATCTTCTGAGTCATCCACTCCGCAGAAGGAGGTGGTATCAGGCAATTTTCTTTCAACTTCAGATGAAGAAAGTGGTTGGGAATTAAGCAAAGGCACATTATGTTGGAATGTGGCTTAAGTGGTGGAGCACTCCAGATTGGATAATATGTCTCACGTGAACTACCCATTTCGGGCAAAGTCAATAGAACAACCGCTCTATTGTACCAACTAGCAATAATGTGACCCATATCCGGAGTGGTCAACCACTTCTTTAGAGGCGCAATACCACTTTTACTTGTTGGAGGGTGTAAACCATCCAAGATGAGTTTGTAACGGCTCTCGGTAGCATATATCGGCAAGTAGTTACTCTTGTGATTTTTCAACTCATTAATAAGTGCATGACAAACCAAAACATGGTCTTCCTCATTCAAACACATGTGCCTAGCTACGACCCGAAAACCACAACTACCATCCCCTCTAACATTCACAATGTCTTCAACGTAAGGTCTCATGAGATGTGGAATTTGTGAAATGTATGGTATTTGCAAATAAGGTTTTGGTTTTGAAGTAGGAGTCAAAGCTTGTGAGCGGGAGCAAGTGCCAAGACGTGAACCTTTACTCTTTGGAGCATTACTCCTGGCATGTGAGCATTGACTATCGGATTTTGAGCATCAATAGTCTCCCACCTAGAGGGGATTCGACCCGTGGACCTCGTTTTCGGTGTAGACTTCGCTCTTTTAGGCGCTCCCTTGGTGGCCACTTTTCTCGAAGGTGGCTTCAACATTGTTTCCTCCGGAAATCCTAGTTCACTCAGCTTTTGTTTAATGAAGAGTTTCATATTGTAAGGGGACCTCTTGATACGTTCTTGAATGGCGTTCCATTCCTCCATAATGGAAAAATGCGCATCAACCTCTTGTCCAATTACACTTAACCTTCGCCAATGAGGGTGTATTTCATCCAAAAGAATAGGCAATTTTTTCTTTCTCTTCTCGGCAAGAATACAAGCACAAGGCAACCCGAACGTTGTCATTTGCATACAACCACAATCTTCTTTAGCAAAGCCGAATCTCCTAGAGCGCTCATATTCTTCATCGATGAAACTCAAAGCGGCTTTAGAGACATGCCCCTCCAACTCAGAGAATAGCTTGTTTTTTTTGTATTTGTGCACCATGATGGTTATGCTCCTCCCAAAACTCCATTGTATCTCACCAAATTGGTTTTTCAACATTTTGTCAACTTCATCCCAACATGATGCCAAATCTCCCACACTACTTCTCAAGTATCTTTTCAATTGTGCATGAGCCGATTCAACAATGTTGGTGGTTCTACACCCTAGATGCAAGTATTTATTTGTCCATGCCCTCACAAAATGTTTCTTAAGGGGCAAAACGGTTTCCTCAACAAATTTAACAAACAATGGAAACGGCTCGCATACCTCATCTTTGAATGTCAACCATGCAATTGCAAATTCATCCTCCGTAGGAGAGTTAACCACATCTCTCCAAGCCGTCACTATTTTCTTAACAAGCTCACAATGCTTGTCATCATCCGCTTCCTTCGCATCTTTGCCAACACCTTTTGCTTTCGAAGGCTTGGGATTGACTCTACAATCTGTGACGCACCTAGCTTTGACATTCTTCTCAATATGAAAATAGCAAAGTACATGGTCCGTTTTAGGGAGAACTTCGGAAACGACTTTCATCAAAGCGGGGTCTCTATCCGTGACAATCACCTTAGGCATGTTGCGTTTTGAGGTCAAAAGGCCAACCAACATCTCAAGTGTCCAAATGAAGTTATTCTCTTTTTCATAGGTAAGAAAGGAAAACGCAACCCAATAGGTCAATTTGGTAGAGGTGACACAAACAATCTTGAATAACGGCATTCGGTATGTATTGGTTTTGTATTCACCACTCCTCTCACATTACATATTCATGTATGACGTTATTGTACTAGATTTATCTATAGAAGTAGTAAATCCGGCCCTAGCCGCTTGTCGACGAACCCAACCAAGTAATTCTTCTCGATCTTTCCATCTTTCATTTGTTGTAAAAAAATGACCCGGTGTTTTCTTGAATAACACGAACACCGGTAGGTACTGTAACGCCATATTTTTATTATTTATTTATTTTATCGAGTTTAGTGTCTTTTTGTATATTTTATTTGAATAATTGTGATGTTTGATGTTTTATATTATGTGTTGGTGAATATTAGTAGCTTATTATAGTATTGTTAGTGAAGGAATAAAATTAAAATAGAATAATGAGGCAGTAAGGGCAGTTTTGGGAATAAGGAGAAATTGTTAGGTTAAGAAGAGGAGAGGTTAGGAATAGAAAGTCAGAATACGTAAAAATGTTTTTGGGAGAAAAAGAGAAAGTGAGAAGTCAGAGAAGAGAAAGCTTGTAGAATTCAGAATTCAACCAATCTAAGGTAAGGGTGGGACTAACCTTCTTTAATCATAAGCATATGATTCTGAAAAGGGTTTAATCATGTTGTTGTTTAATTTTTTATGTTATATAAGTTAGGTTTAGATTCAATTAGATTGTTGAAAGTGTATGTAACTCCATGAATTAATGTAACAAAATGATGTCTAGGATGTAGAATAACAATAGGTAATGTTTCCAATCAATTTTAGGTTTTGGGTGGTCAAAATTGGGGTTTTGTGGTGAAAACTGAGGTCTGTTCGTAAAGTTGTCTGTCATCGCTCGCCACAACGAGTGTTCTTTCTTGCCTGGCGAGTAGATGTCATCGCTCGCCACAGCGAGTGTTCTTAGTCGCCTGGCGAGTAGATCCCAACTCGTCACAGCGAGTGTTTTCCCCTCATAGCGAGTATCCCAGATGTTAATTCTCCTGGCGAGTGTTGTCCTCGCCTAGCGAACTGTTCAGTAGTGAAATTGTGATTTTGTAGAAATGATGTTTTGGGTCAAGTTTTATATGATTTCGAGTGCCTTTTAATGTTTAGAAACGATTAGACAACTTTTAGAATCAAATTTAGGCATTGGGAAGTTACAATTGGGATTTTTGGGGTGAAAAATGTCTAGTTTCCGAGAGCTACCTGTTTTAGCTCGCCCTGGCGAATAACCTTTCTCACCTGGCGAGTGGTCCAAATACGAGCTCGCTACAGCGAGGTTTTGAGCTCGCCTAGCGAACTGTTCATTGGCAGATTGCTTGTTTTCGCGTTCTTGTGTCTTTTTCACACGTTTTCTGTTTTGAGTTGGACTTGGGTATAAACATGAAGGTCGTTGATAATTGTGTTATCTTTCCAGTGGTCTTGAATTGATGTGAAAATATTTTGTGGTTGATTTAATATGTTTATATGATGTTGCTGTTGTTGCATTTAAGTTGTGTCATTGCATAAGCATTGTCAAGCGAAGGGGGCTGTAGCCTATCAAGCCGAATTATGGCATTAGCGAAGGGAGCTGTAGCTCTGTTGTTTCTTAAGCGAAGGGGGTTATAGCCTGTCAAGCTGAACTATGGCATTAGCGAAGGGAGTTGTAGCTCTGTTGGTACCACATGCATAATTACGTTGTTGTTGCATTGTTGAACGAAGTTAACTGATGATTGTAGTTGGAATTATATGAAGTATTGTTGATGATGAATTGTTATTGTTTTGTATTGATTAATTCTTTACATGAATTGTTGTTTATTATTATTGAATGTGAAATCTCACCCCTTCTGTTTGAATGTTGCCTCTACGTGGGAACGTGCAGATAATCAGGAGTAACCGCTGATGTGAGTTGATTCATCGTGCGTCATAGGAGTCATGCTCTGATACGTAACGGGATGAAGATATTTATGGGTTTTGTTTTTCCTTGTTACGTGTTTCTTTTTATAAGTTGATGTTGGACCACTTTTTAAATTTGGAATTTTATTACATTGTTGATGTTGAGGCCTAAGTGTCAAGTATTGATTAAACATTGAATATTTTCCGCTGCGACATTGTTTGAATTATTGAAAGCAGTTGTTTAAATAAATAGTGAATTTAACTCTATTTATATTTAATGATACAGTATTTTAAAAGAACGAAATGTGACATCCTATTTGCGAATGAACTCTGATTTATTTTATACTATTTATATGTTGGAAAAACAGGGTGTTTTTTTGTGGAGATGTAATGTATAAGTCTCTTAGGGTGTGGACGTTTAGCACATTGTCGTTCCCAAATCCTAGAGTATTTTAGGGTATACTAATTTGGGTGGGCTACTTTACCTTCTTAAAAAAAAGTGTTTTGGGGTGCAAAAAATGTTTTGGGGTGTGTTTAATTTGTGAAAAGATAAGTATTGAACGGAACAACACATAAATCTTTTAAGATTATGGCATCGAATAAAATTTTGGGGTGAAGCTATGTTGTAGAGAGGGGTAGCCAAAACTTTTTTTTTTATTTGTATAGTAAGTGTATTTTATGTTTAGGCTATCCCAATAAAATATATTTTGCTGCTTCAAATAAGTTTATTTGTGCAAAGTTAAGAGAAATTAAAAACTCAAAAAATTAATAGTTGTTTAAAGATTTATCGTTTTATTTTGACATTTTCGATATCATAAACAACTAAAAAGAGAATATTGCTAGCAATGAAAACTGTAAAGATAAAACTTAAAATAAAATTAATTAGTTGTTTATATTATAAATATATACAAAGTCAATTATAGATGCATTTGACTCTTTGAAGTTTTGTTGAATCTATTTTTTTTAATACATAGCTATTTTTATGTATTAAAATGATTGTGCAAAATTAATCATAGTCATTTTATTTATATAAAATGTAAAAAAAAAATTGTGTTACTTAAATTTACATTTTATATAATTAAAATGATTGTGATTTTTTTCTTATGAATTAAATTTAATATATTAATTTAAATAAATTCCTCTAATATTTGGCCACCCCGTACAAAATCGTCAAGCTTCGTCGCTGTTTGGGGGCAAAAGACTATGTTAGTCATTTAAACAACTTAAAGAAAAAGCTGCGTTGTAGTTTAGCGAGGGAAAAAAAAATTAATTTTTGGCATGCCTCTGAATCCATAGTTTGTCTAACCATTGTAGCATATTTACAATACACATGTCAAGTTCAATCTCTTATTATTTTAGTAGATCAAATATTTATGATAAATTTTAATGTCAAAATTAAAAAAAAAAAATTATGTATGGTAAAAGAGTTAAAATCCTCTCAATTTATTATCATCTCAATTTCTTCGATTTGGAGTGATAAAGACAAAAAAATGAATAAAGTCATTTAATGAGAGATAAATAAAAAAAGAAAATGTTAATTAGTGCCCTTCGACACTAGTTAAAGACTTTAAATGATAACTTTTTATAAAAGTTTGTGCAATTAGTGCATTGAAACTTGAAAACTTTGATATTTTTAAAAAATAATTACTTAATTTAGAATGTTTAAAGTGTGTCCGGAGATACTCGTTGACAAGACCCATAAAAAAAGGGTAAATATCCTCTTCATTAATAAAAATAAATGGAAGATGCAATTTAGAAAAATATAGACACAAAAAATAGGTGGTGGGTCCTATCACTAAGTGAGTCTCACCATCATTAATTTTTTTTACTTTTATTGTGTCTTTATCTCTTCAAATTGAACAAATGGATAAAGTTATAGACGAAGATGATTTCACCCCATAAAATAATGAGTTAAGATCATCTCCATTTAAATTTTTCTTCATTTTTACCATTCGAAAAGATATAGACACATAAAGTATGTGGTGAGTGAGTTATATCATTAAATAGGTCTCACCATCATTAATTATTTTCAATAATTTTTGTGTCTATATCTTTTCAAATGGTAAAAATGGAAAAAAAATTAAATGGAAAGGATCTTAACTCCAAAAAAATATATTGTGAGTCTTAATTACCACTAAATGAGTCTCACTATTATTAATTATTTTCAAACTTTTTAATGTTTTTATCTATCTAAATTGAATAAATGGAAAAACTTATAAATGAGAGAATCTTGACTTCCAAAAAAATTTGAAAAATAAAATAAAGAGTCAAGACCCTCCTCATTTATCTTACTCTCCATTTCTTCAATGAGAAATGTTAACTAGTGTTCCGGGGCATTAGTTAAGGACCTTAAATAAAATCTTTTTATGAAAATTTGTGTAATTGATACATTGAAAATTGAAAACTTTAACTTTTTTAAATAATAATTACTTAATTTAGAATGTTTAAAGAGTGTCCGAAGACACTTGTTAACAAAACCCTTCTTCAATTTAGAGAGATAAAAACACACAAAAAAATGAAAGAGACTTAATTGCATGTTTAGTCCCTTATGTTTATTTAAGTTAGAAGTTGGTCCATTCTGTCATTAAACGTTTAACTTTTTTTAATTTTTTAATTTGTTTAATTAAACTCAATATCATCGCAGAAGCTAGGGTCCACTTAAGACAACGTAAACACAAATTAGAACACAGCGTAAGCAGTAAAACCTTTGTACATCACGGTAACGGAGAAAGATATGAGAGTGGCGGAAATCTCAATGAAGCACTTGAATTAATTTATCTTCTTTTCTCTTTCGTTCAACCAACCCGACTTTCATTCTTCTAATCACAATTTCCTCTTCCAATTCCATTCTCTCTCCCATGGATTCCTCCGTTGCCATTCGATCCTTTCACTGTAACTCTCTCTCTCTCTCTCTGTATCTACATTTTCGTTATGATTTTTTTTTTTTAGCTGAATGCGATCTGCGTTTTTCTATTGCTGATCTTACTGTTTAATTCACTTTACTTTCTTTCGTATGTGAGGGAAAATTAAATAAAATTGATTCAGAGTAGATAATAAACGTTTTTCTTGTATTTCATAAATCTGCTGATTAGTTGTATCAAATCAGGGTTTAAGATTTTTAATTGCTGATGAGGTTATATGCTTGTTTGAATTTTGAAATCTCATTTTGAATTAAATGCTGAATTTAAGATCATGGTTCTGCTGGTTTTTGTTTAAGAAATAAATACAAGATAAACTATATAGTTTGTGGATGCTGTCGTAAGGTCTAGCTCAGCTGACAATGTCGAGATTGTTAGGCTGGACATTTTCGTGTTTACCTAACTTCAAAGCCAAGACCTCTCCTTTGTATGTGTCTGAGTTTTCAGGTGGTTCTTGCCAATAGTTTTGTACATGTTTTCATGGATTTGCACTTAAAATTTGAAAATTTTCGCCCCAAAGTAACTGGTTTTTAAAGCTCGTTTCGTGTTCTCTTGTTTCTTGATGTACTAAGATTAATTTAACCTGCTGTATTGAAAGAAAGAGTGAAAAGTTGAAGACGATAGCAGGGGAAAAGTTATTTATAGTTATGTTCAGTATCACTTGTTTACGGTAATCACAACTATAATATTCAAAATATTTTTCAAAGAGGAAATTGAATGTACTCCTTGAAAACTAATACATTCTACGTTATGTTATTTGGTCTTTCACCAGAATCTCCAATGACATAAGTATAGGATTAACCCTTAGGTTAGAGGATACGTATATGTAAAGCTTTTCTCAGAGTCGCAATTCTAACACCTCAAGTTTGCTGGCAATGTTTATTTAAGATTCTTGTTTTTTAAATTTTATTTAAAGGGTCAATTTTCTTTATCATTATTTTTTTAATATTTCAAGATTTGTTCCACAAAGATGTTTGTTTCTCCCCTTTTTCATTTCTTAGCTAACCACCTAATCATTTTTCTTGTTAACTGGCTTGGCTACAGAAGATTGTTTTGCCTTGAGACGCACTCTTGTAAACAATTTGAGAAATTTAGTTGCAACCCCAACACAATGATTGTGTTATCAAATGCTGGATATTTGATCTTGTAATGATGTCATTTGGGTGTTTAAAAGGTTTTAGCTTATTGTGTCTGATTTATAAATTTTAAATTTTTACTTGCGCTGGTATCATTTGTGTGGATTTACTACTGTACCATAACTTATATTATAAACATATATGCATGTATGTATATTTCATCACATGTGAATTATCATTGTCATCATATCATATACCTATATTAAGTCTCTATTGCTAATTGCGTGGATGTTCATTGTAAAAAAGTAAAACATTGCAATCTGACCCTTAATCATTACTGTTGGATTCCAGATCCCATAGGCACTATATCCCATGTGCGATCCTCCATTGAGAGGGCAGCTGTAGTTCCCTGCCATAAAATCAGATGGAACTCTAATAGAGGGAAGAAGACATTGGTTGCGTGTGCAAAAGCAGTTGAAGCTATCAACACAACCAAGTCTGATGGTGGGTTTTATTGATTATAAAATGAATTATGTACTTTGCTTCCTTTTGGTTGCTATTTGAATGAGATAACTCTCATGTGGTTGTTTGGTTTCCATTCTTAAGACTCAAAGACACATTAATCAGTTGCAAAAATTTTGATCAGTAGGTTTCCATTTTTTAATTTTTTTTTGTGTTAACCCTCCAGTTCCTTGGGGAAAGGGGCTCTAGTAATCCGGAGTTCGGCCGGGAGGTAAGTAAAGCCTGGCCAAGAATTGTTCCCACCAGGAATCAAACTCGGGTTTCTCCCGAACGATTCGTCCTAAGGGAAGCTCATTAACCACTTGAGTCCAATCACTTGGTTAGTAGGTTTCTATTTTTAAAGGATAGTTTTTTTATAGAAAATAATGTTATATTAACAGACCCCTAATTAGGAAATAATTATATAAAAGGAGAAATAAGGATGAGGCATTGTAAAATGGTCAAAGATATAATTGATATAGTAATTAGGAGACAATAATTTTGGACCAGATTTATTAGAAGTATATATCATTAAATATAGTAGTTATGAAATAATCACTTTATAATAGAATCTTTGGAAGTAGGATTATTAGGAACAAGACAGAATAGGAGATTTAGGAAAAAACAGTATGTTATTGATAAAAGAAGGGAAGGGAGGGAAATTGTCTTTGTACTTGTGAGAGAAGGGCCATAGGAAAAGGGCCACGGATGAGTATAGACCCTGGAAGATCTGCAGAGCTGTATATTCCCTGGTCTTTTCAACAAAATGCCTAGTTCCTATGACATTCTTATTGCTTGACCTAACAATTATTTCTGATGTTGCAGCTTCTTTGGACAGCACTCAACAAGACAAGTTAGAGAAAAAGCCATTGCAAACTGCTACTTTTCCTAATGGATTTGAGGTTTATAGCTATTCTTTCCTTTTATTTATCTGTACAATCATATTTTGTATTGTTGAAAAATGATACTTTGGTGTGAATTAGAATTAGTATGTGCACAAATCAAAATACTTTATGTTGGCTATTAGATGAAACAAACACAAGATTTTCTTTTGAATTATGCCTAAGATTTCACAGTTGCATTTATCAATGACCATATTTTAGTGTCAAACTGATAAACCCCTACTTATGTCTGGTTTGCTTATGATCAGGCTTTGATATTAGATGTCTGTGACGAGACTGAAATCGCTGAACTGAAATTAAAGGTGATCTTCTCCTCTCTTTGGTATTAGTGCTTTGTAAAATTTAATGTATAGTAATAAAATTATAACAAGGATAAAAGGAATTTCATAGTGTAATCTTTAAAGCAAGAGGCTGTAGAGATGTCATGGTTTTCAGTTTTCACATTTCAACCGCGCACACATTAGTTGGCTGGATATGTCTATAGCCCTTTAATATGCTGTGAGTTGAAACTTGAGTCAAAGCATTGAATTTGATTACTCAAAATATGTTACAGGTTTATAGAAAATGAGGTATTGGTAATGATGCTTTTGTAAAAATTGTAGCACATTGCATTACAAGCCAGAGATTGTGTTACTTTTGTACCTGTCATCCTACTCGAGTAAATCATTTTATTTTGGCTCTATTTGGTAAAAAATTGAATAGCTGATCAGCTAGCTTATAGCGGATAGTTGAGCAGCTAGCTGATAGTGGATAAGCTAGTTGATTGAATTTGTAGTGTTTGGTAAAATTAGCGATTGAACTAGCTTATAATTATGAAATGACATAAAAATGATATATTTGATTAATATTTATTTTTTTTTCAATTAAGATTTGCATATGCGGGAGCTCTAGTGCACCGGGTTGCCCTTTTTTTTTTTTTAAGATTGCAAGGGTAAAATTGAGATAAATATTGATAAGCTATAAGCTACTTGAATTAGCTTATCAAAAACCTCTAAAAGCTAGTAAAAATAAGCTATAAGCTTGTGAGAAAGTGACGGATACCAAACGGGTCTTTTTAATTTTTAGTAAAACGAGCTTATAAGACATAAGCTATAAGCTACAAGCTCAAAAACATGCCTTACCAAACAGACCTTTTGTAATTCAAGTTTGTTCACTACCTGTGTCAGTTCAGTTTTTCATATTACACCGTACTCAATAACTTTATCTAATAGCAAAACTGTAATTTATATTAGTTCATCAAAAGGGGAACACTTTAAAAGGATGACACTGTATATGGCCTTGTCTTATTTATATTTTGACAGATTGGTGAGTTTGAGATGCATCTTAAGCGTAACATTGGAGCAACAAAAGCTCCATTGTCTAACATTTCACCAACTACACCACCACCTATTCCAAGCAAACCTATGGATGAATCAGCGCCATTGCCACCAAATTCATCTTCAGAAAAAACCAACCCATTTGCAAATGTTTCCTCACAAAAGTCATCAAAGTTAACAGCATTGGAGGCTTCTGATACCAATACATACGCGATAGTATCTTCTCCTACGGTATGCCATCTATTTATGTATGCTATAATCTCTGATTTCACTAATTACGTCCGAATTCGCTAACTCTCTCTCTCTCTCTCTAGGTTGGCTTATTCCGAAGAGGTAGAACAGTTAAAGGGGTGCAGCGTCCTCCCGTCTGTAAAGAGGTAATTGATGTGCTAGTCATTGCCTATCCTCCAGTGTTTTTAAGCCATCTGCTAGTTATGACGTAGATCACATGATTCACTGAATGCTCCGTCCATCTGGCTTGTCATCATGAACTCCGGCATTGGATTTAGCTGCACATGTGCATGTAGCAAACTAAAATTCTCCAGTGCACAAAGTAAATGGTTGTTTTTAGGGTTCAACAAGTAGCATGTGAGTTGTGTCATGCAATAGTGCAAACGTGATAGGTGAAAGTGCAGCCTATGTGCTGGCATTCTTGCTTGTCCGCCTAGTCTCCTGATAGGACCTTGTTAACATGCATGTGTTAACTTGAATATATTTAGCTAACCAAACTGAATAATGGCACAGAAAAGAAAAAAAAAAGTTATAATAATTAAAAATAAAGGAAAGCCTGAACTTATACCAAATGAACAAATCATTTTATCACCACGTTACTTTTTCTATATTTTTCATTTAATAAGTTGGATTAGAATTTGATATAAACAAATCAATATTCTCACTGTTACATTTATAAAATGTGAATATACTCTGACCACAGAAAGTATGGCCAACTTCTCTTCACTTGAACATAAAATATAATTTTTTCAGTTTTGTGCTGTATCCATTTCATCAATTTTTGGTTCTGCTTCAGTAACTAAAGCTATTGGTTGTAATCTTAATTTATGAATATTTGCAAACAATTGGTATATTCTATCTCTACATTCTAATTTCTAACAGATATCAACATTTTTTAGATGCAAATTATATATTCTTTGGCAGTATAATGTAGTTTGGTCAATATCATTGTCTGTACTGTGGTAATTATTGGCATATTTTCTATCACAGGTTTTTTCAGCTAAGCTGTTTGAAAACCCCACTTTCTCTGAAATGACTACAATTGTTATTTGATGTCTTCATTTCTTAATCTAATTCTAGCCTTATTGCATATATATACTCAAATGACTCAATTGTATGTTTTCAATTTCAACATAGGGTGATGTAATCAGAGAAGGGCAGGTGATAGGGTATTTGGAGCAGTTTGGGGTTAGGGCCGGACTTCCTGTTAAGGTGATTTGGTGTCTGTTTGTTTAATTGTGTTTCGTAAAGAAATATATACATCTCCTGACTGGTTTTAGTTTGGAAATATTGCAGTCAGATGTGGCTGGAGAAGTGTTAAAGCTACTTGTTGACGAGGGAGGTATAGTGTCTGTGACCTATTGCTAAAATATGCCTGGATTTATTGATATGTTACTCAAGTAATTCATGGTTTTCTGGGGAAAATAAGGGTATAATAATATTGTTCGGCCAAATTTTGAAATAGCAAAAGTGACATAGAAGTTCCTCAAGTAATCTCTATTTTAACGATTGCAAACCCTAATTACATGGAAAAAGCAAAGCTGATGACTTCATGCAACACAAGCGTTAAAATTGAGAAATAATTCCTGTAGTATCAAATACAGTACATCCATGACCTTCTTTTAACGGAAAATATGTCGGGTCGTTTAGTCCTCCAGCATTTACCCAGACGTGTGTATGGTATTCTAGTATCTTGGCTCCATAATTTTTCATGTTTAGTATGCTGTTCATATATTAAAACATTGGCATGATGTACATGTAAGAATCTAGGATCCGTGCGCTCACAAATTCCATGCACTGTAAGAAATATTGTTATTTGTCATACCAAACAAAAGGGAAATTGCACCCCCTCACATCAAATATAATCTTTCATTTCCGTACCAGTGAAAATGTATTTTGCATGCTTTTTTGTGTGCATTTTCTAAATGGTGGAAAATCATGGGATATTCATGATAAACTAATTTAGTTCATTTTATTTAACAATATATGCCAAGTAGAAAAACTAACAATATATTTTAGTTCACATGGGTTTTCTAACTATTGTTCACATGGCTTTGAAAAACTTATTTAAGTTTAACTTATGACATCAACACACGTATAAATGCTTAGAAAAGTTAATGACAATAGCTTATTATATGACCGTAAGTGGTCTTTAGCTTATTTTCATAACCTTACTGTTTTGTGTTGTATATGGTTTTCAGATCCTGTTGGTTATGGAGATCCCATTCTTGCCGTCTTGCCATCATTCCATGACATTAAGTGATCCAGCATTAAGATATAATCATGAGGCATTTCCTTATCCAGGGGCTGTTAGCATATTTTGGTATGTTTTAAATAGATTGAGAAATAATCGTTTGTGCTTTCATATTGGGAAAAGGGGTTGTTTTGTGGAAGATCGTACTTCATAATTGTATACCAGTTGCTCAGATTGTATTCAATTAGCTAATTCCAGCATCACCTTATTGTGTATCTAATGTACACAAAACAAAGGCTTTGCACACTATGAACCAGTCCTAGTACCTGGAGTTTGACTGCTTGATTGCTTTATTTATTTTTCTCTAAAAAAGGTGTAGAACTTATTTTGAGATACTTGGAGCAGAATAAACACACTCTGCATTGCTATAATATATGCAAATGTTATCTTTAAATTAATCTCTGATATCTTCATAACCAGAATAACAACACATCCCTCCTTTACCTCTATTAAGCAACCCATCAAGTTAGCATTGTTATTTGTTAGTCATGGTCCCATTTTTTTTGTAGTTCTCATTCCACATGTTTAAACAATTCATGTTCATATCAATCAAGGGTTGCAATGGAATCTGTTTCAGTAAGGATTTGAAGGTAGCAAAAAGACTTGGCCAATATTATACCAGAGTTGCATAAAACTCAGGTAAGAAGTAAGCTGTGATACTAATAAAACCCGAGAAACCAAGCAACCACTCTAATCCCTCCAAAATTTGACAGTCCATGATTATTGAAGGAGCTACCATCAACTTTTTTTGTTTTTGTTTTGAAGAAGCTACCATCAACTTTAATTTTGATGATGTTATGCAAAGGGGAGGTCAACATAACTTCTCTAGTAATACATCTTGTTATAGTTAACCACTTTACTCACATTAATATATAACTTTATCTATATTAAAAAATTATAATATTCATTGAGACAAATTTTACATTTTAACATTTATATTTATATATTAGTTAAAAAAAATATAGTCAAAGTAATTTATGTGAATAGTACATATTGTAAAATTGCGATATATATTTAGGAACGAAAGGAATAGGAAACAAACCATGGATCATGACAGAAGATCACGTCATTTCTAAATCCCCCTTGTGTCGTTGATAAACCAAACAAAAAAAATCATGAATGCTGAATAAAAAATCATTAGATGGATAATGGAACGCCATCTAAACCTAGCTAGACTTAGAAAAGTTTGAGTTGATAAATAATATCAATGGTTGATATTACTCCACATATAACAAGGATAATAATATACATATTAACATTTATTTTCTCACTTTATAAGAGTCAAATCCTTCAAATGCTCGAGGATAGAAGTTGAACCCAATATTTCACCAAATTTTCTTTAGTTCTTAGATGAATGACAACTAATCTAATCTAACACAACCCGTCTACCATGGATGCTACTCCAAATATTTGTAGTCAACAATTTTCTGCATTCATACAATCACTAAAATCTGTAACCATTGCATTGTGGTTGGAATATTCCGGTTTTAATATGGATTTTGATTTTTAAAAAAGTAAAATAGAAAATATCAATATTAAAATATGGACCGTCCGATTACAATCTAACGGACACAAATTTTGTGATTATATGAGCCGACTACATGTGCGTATCCTGTTCAAGCTCCATACACTATACGACCGTGTCAATCATCAAACCCGAGTCACATCTGACTCAGATCATATTTATCTCGTCACAAAATTCCAAAACCATGGAATATACGGCAATGCCTAATTCCCAGTTGGCACCCCTCACCCATATCAACATGATCCACAAGTACAATTCCAAATATGTGGCTTTCTCAAATTTACGGGACAAAGGTACTAAATCATCTACGTCATCTCAATTCATTTTTTGTGGCCATGAAAACATAAACATGAGATGCACTTTTTTTTATCAAAATAATAAAATAAAATTAGGATAAACTCACACACAAGTGGAGATACGGGTTCGAACCTCGATCATGGCATCTGGCTTAATAATATTGGCATCATGCCAACCTTATTTGTTCTTTTTGTGCTACTTTGAGATTTTAGAGTGTGTTGGTTTCGGATTTGATTTTATCTCTTGTTAATTTTGATAGACTAATCTATACGAAACAAAGTTCTGATTTTTAACGAACTTTGAAATAGATAGTGTGATTGAACCTCTCTAATAATCGGTACTTTTATCGAGTTAAAAAAAAATGTACCAATTTCTCTTAAGGTGTATTTAGATTGAGGATTTAGGAGGGAAAAAGAGAGGAGAATTTATTTTTCTTTTTTAAATTACATGTAATACTTCAAAAACACTTAATTTATTTTAAAAAAAATATTTTATATTGTTCGTAATTTAAAAAATAAAAATGAGTTTTCACCTCTCAAACCCAAGTTACATTTTGTTTGTAAGGTTGAAAATCAACTGATCCTTATTTGTTTTCTTGTGTCACTAAAATGAAGAAAAGAGATAGCAACAAAGTTTCATGACTAAACCCCGTTGAAGAAAACAAATGAAGCCCACCAATACTCAGGCTTCTTTCGCCACAGGCCCGCCGCACGTGACTTACTTTCACCGCGTAACTATCTCACGTGCCGTACCTTCCAAAACTCATCTTCCACCGCCGAACCAAAAACTCCGACAATTCCGCACCGCCAAACGCCGTCGTGTGAACTTCTCCATCACCGCAGCTAAGAAAACCGAGCACCACGACGGAAACAACGGCGTAGAGCGAACAGAATGTTCTTCATCACGAAGCAACCGGCGAGGAGTGTTGCTGGCGCCGTTTCTAGCTGCCGGAGCTTCGTTTCTTCTATCTGCGGCGACGACAAGGGCGACGGAGGAGGAGAATCTAAAGGAGAATACGGCGCCGGTTGAAGCGACGGTTGTGAAACCGGAGGAGGTGAAGAAGATAGAGGAGGAAGTGATAACGTCGAGGATATACGATGCAACAGCGATAGGTGAACCGTTGGCGATAGGGAAAGAGAAAGGGAAAGTGTGGGAGAAGTTGATGAATGCTAGAGTTGTGTATTTAGGGGAAGCTGAACAAGTTCCTGTTCGAGATGATAAGGAATTGGAATTTGAAATTGTCAAGAATTTGCATAAGCGTTGCGTTGATGTTGATAAGCGATTATCTTTGGCTATTGAAGCTTTTCCTGCTGATCTTCAGGAACCACTTAATCAGTATATGGATAAAAAGTATGCATTTTAATTTATCTTATGAATACAGCTTATAGCTTATACCAAAATAATTTAACTTTATTTTATATTTTGCTATAAAAAAGTTACATGATTAATTATCATGATAAGCTGTAAATGAACTGTTTATCCAACAAGAGCCTTAATTAAGTGCTTATTAAGTAAATGTTTATATCATAAGCCATAAGTTTTTTTCATAAACTATCTTGAAGAGCTTATTGAAATACACTGGAAAGAGCTTATGGACATGTTGTAAGTGTTTTCATAGCCGTTCTCAAACACATTCAAGTACTTTGACAGTGCATAAGTTCAAATAAGTTGTTTATATATCATTCCAAATGCACCCTATGTCACTTGCGCCTTGAAATTTACCGATTTTTGTTATGCTCTTATTTTAGTTTTTTAATTTTTTTTGGAGAAAGTTTTGTTATCAAAATAAGAATTCAATTATCAATTTATGTTTCTTTTACCTTGGTTGCTGCTACTTAACTGTTGGGTCCTATATTTTTGTCATTGCTAGATTGTTTCTCACAATTTTGTTACTTACAAAATAAACTTGACTGTAATGGCAGGATGGATGGAGAAACCTTGAAGTCTTATACAACGCATTGGCCGCCTGAACGATGGCAGGAGTATGAACCTATTCTTAGTTACTGTCGTGAAAACGGAATCCGACTTGTTGCTTGTGGTACTCCACTGAAGGTATGTTCAAATTTTCATTCAAACTGATGTAGATCTTTAACATGTTCATTATCTTCTGAAATTTTCTGGTGGTGGGTTATTTAGGAGTAATAATTTAACAATATCATTGCACGTGAGACTCGATGCTATGCAATTTGACTTATCATAGATTCAAATGGTAAGCACGTGGCATCATAAAGATTAAAGAATAGACCACAAGGGTTTTAAAATTTCAATTGCATTATGACACTAACAAGAAAAACCTAATCTATGAAAGATAAACCTCATTTTCCCAAATTGGATATGAATTCATAATATTCAAGGTTCATGAATCAAACAAAAGGGTGAACATGATTTTGGAAACTTGCCTTAGGCAGTATGGTAAGTATCATGATATGAGAAGATCAGAAAATATGTTGAAAGGGTGAACGATGGCAACAGAAAATTTAGGAGCATTAAATAGACCTTGCATTCAATGTTTTGAATTTTGAGTTTTCGATAGAGTTGTATGGTTTGAGTAGATCCATGCAAATTGTAACCAACTCCACTGAGGAGGATCAAGCTTGAACGTAAAGATGATATTTAAAATTTGACAATTTTCTCATCCACAGATCTTAAGGACTGTCCAAGCAGAAGGAATTAGTGGGCTAACAAAGGCTGAACGTAAATTATATGCACCTCCAGCCGGTTCAGGCTTCATATCAGGCTTTTCTTCTATGTCGCGTAGATATTCAGCTGACAATACTCCAAATCTGTCGTTTCCTTTTGGCCCAAGCTCATATCTATCTGCACAGGCTAGAGTAGTTGACGAGTATACTATGTCCCAGATCATATCACAAAATATGCTGGATGCAGGGGCTACCGGTATGTTGATAGTTGTGACTGGTGCAAGCCATGTCACATATGGAGCTAGAGGAACTGGAGTGCCCGCGAGAATTTCAAGAAAATTACAAAAGAAAAATCAAGTAGTTATATTACTTGACCCAGAAAGACAGTTCATTCGCAGTGAGGGAGAAGTTCCTGTTGCTGATTTTTTGTGGTATTCTGCCGCCAGACCCTGTAGCAGAAATTGCTTTGACCGGGTTGAGATTGCTCGGGTTATGAATGCTGCCGGGCAGAGACGGGATGCCCTCCCACAGGTTAGTTAGCCATTTCATTCACTTATTAGCTTGACTGTTACTTTCCTTGCTCTGTTGATGCCCCCTTCCAAATTTAAGCCCTTGATGTGCCGTCATTGCCCATTTTGGTGATACAAAATTGAGAGATTTTACATGGTACCATGTATCTTGTATCAGTGCCTTTTATGAATTATTTTTTCTGTAGGCAATATAACTACGGTGTTTCATCATCATTTATCCTTTTCCTTGATATTTCTGTTTGGTGAAATGTTAATTGACATGGATAATGCATCCCAACCTGCTGTCGTGAAGATTTGTATTTGAATATCAATCGTCTCATAGTATTTTTTTTCTTTTCTACTTTTCTTTTCCGTAAATGTTGGAAATGAGATTTACTGCACAACAATATATGATCTTAGGACTTGGACTTTAAACTTTTGGGATGGGTATCTTGTGATAATGAAATATTATTAATTTTTTTTTTAAGTTTAGCTTCTCCTCAAGGTCTCAAGCTCGATTCTCCCGTGTCAATTTGGGTTGGCTAATTTAGCTTCTTCAAAAAATAAAAAATTTATCTAAAATTAAAGTAACTCTGTTCTATAATTTCATTTACATACATTAATTCCAAGTTTTAGGGGGTATAATTGAGCCATCGGCAGTGATAACTACTTTAAACTGGTTGCAACATCTGATGATTAGTTGGGTGTTTTTAGATCCTTTTTTTTTCATATGCACCTACTTACAATTTAACGTAATCATCCTTTAGACAGGATGGTGTCTGCTATTATTGGTTGTGAACATGATTATATTTCCTTTTGGCTTCAGGATCTTCAAAAGGGAATTGATCTTGGTTTAGTATCACCGGAGGTATTGCAGAACTTCTTTGATCTAGAGAAATATCCTCTGCTTTCAGAACTCACTCACCGTTTCCAGGTAAATTTGTATTTTTTGAAAATAAAACTAACTTAGAATCATGAGATTATTTCAGCACTCTTGGTCTGGTTCTTCTTAATACAGGGTTTCAGGGAAAGATTGTTGGCAGATCCCAAGTTCTTGCATAGACTAGCAATAGAAGAAGGAATATCAGTAACAACTACATTATTAGCACAGTATCAAAAGCGGAAAGAAAACTTCTTTCAAGAGCTTGACTATGTTATTACGGACACTGTCAGAGGATCAGTTGTTGATTTCTTTACAGTGTGGCTTCCTGCACCAACTTTATCATTCCTTTCCTATTCTGATGAGACTATTGCGCCTGATAACATTAGTTCTCTAATAGGACTTCTTGGCTCCATCCCTGACAATGCATTTCAAAAGAACCCAGTGGGGACAAATTGGAATCTCAATCATCGAATTGCATCAGTTGTATTTGGTGGTCTAAAACTCGCTGGCGTTGGATTTATTTCAAGTATTGGAGCTGTTGCTTCATCAAATTCTCTGTTTGCAGTTCGTAAATTTCTTAATCCTGCAATCATCACTAACGAACAGATTGCAAGGTCACCAGTACTCAAAACAGCAGTTGTTTATGCACTTTTTCTTGGAATATCTGCAAATCTCCGTTATCAGGTATTTAGAGAACTTGTTTCTTGCACTGAATTTTTTAGTTGTAATAAAAGACTTAAAAGAAGATTAGGCCCAGTTTCTGTAGGAAATGGCATCGGCATTGTCTAGTTCATGGTTTACAACATTATGTTGCAAGAGTTGCTATAATTCTTGAGTTTTTCCTGTATATGATTATTGACACAGGACAAAGTTTGCAATTTGGAAATTTGAGTATGTTGACATTTGAAAGCAGGACTTGATTACCTGTATCTTTAAAAACTAGTTGTGGTGTGATTTTCTGACCCACCAATAATTGAAAAGAAAAATGCTAGTAACACTCTCTAACACACTCTTTTTAACATACACTATTATTGCTGAATTTAATGTGGGTCTCTGTAAATTATGAGGGCCTCATTCCTTATTTGTGAGACTCATTCACAAAATGGTGAGACTAAAATGAATTTCACCCAATAATAAAGAATGTCTTAGAAGGAAGGTTGTAGAGAATGTGTTGCTACTTGTTAGTATTTCTACAACTAGAAATATTGTACTGTAATATAGTTTGCTTTACTATCACCTTGCAACTTACAATCCTTCAGGGCTCACTGGATACTGTTAAAAAAGCATTGTGAAAACAATATTTTGTTTAGTTTTCTTCTCCTTTCTATTTCTTCATCTGCACTCTGTCTGCTGTGTAATTATTTGAGGATATTTTCTTTCTGAAAATTGCTTATATTGTATAGCTCTACTGTTAGCGATGTGATAATCTTGTACTGTAAACTTGCATCCGATAATTCCAATTTAGGTTTGCAACTGGCCTTCTGTATTAATACTAAAGTTACAATATTTTTGTTATGCAGATAATTGCTGGGGTAGTGGAGCATCGGATTTCTGATCAGTTTGCTTCCCAAACATTTCTTGTAAATATGCTATCTTTTGTATCACGGACAATCAATTCTTACTGGGGAACACAGGTAAGATACATTTTCTTATTTTATCTTTGTATATGCTTTTGATCATTTTCAAAATTCTAAGTGTTCATCACCTCATCTTAAGAAAGACGATTGTGTTTGAACCCTATAATTCTTGGATACCAAGTTTTTTTTTTTCTTTCCTTTTGTGAGCAAAGCTTCCAATTTCACAATCAAGCGTTCATATGAAAATGTGTATGATGGAGTGGTAGTTGTGTCTGAATGTGTATTTTTGCAAGACAATGAATCATATAAGTTTAGTTTTGTGATAGAAAGAGGGGAAATTCACTTCTGGTTGTCTTGTATGTGATCTTAATATTGGAAGGGCCTTGTCTAAGAGTGTCCTAAGAGAACTTGTTATGGAATAAAAAAAGGGCAACCCGGTGCACTTAAAGCTCCCGCATACGTAGGGTCCGGGAAGGGGTCCCACCATTATTGGTGTATTGTACGCAGCCTTACCCTGTTTCTTACACAAGAGGTTGTTTCCAGGACTTGAACCCGTGACCTTTCAGTCACATGACAACAACTTTACCAGTTGCGCCAAGGTTACCCCTCTTGTTATGGAATAAACAACTTAAAAGTATTCAATGTAAAGTACAACAAATTATACATTGGGGAGTAAAGATTATTTTTTCACTCGGTATTTCCAATTTTGAATCCTTGACTTTAACAATCGCCTTAATGGTCAGGTTGGCATTTATCTTCGGTTTCAACGTAGGTTATTTAAAGTTTAATACATGGACTATGTTTTTCAATATTCACAATTTCAAAGAAATGTTATTTAATGTAATTTATAATTTTGAATCCTTAAAAAGTGATTTAGAGGTACACAGTCAAATTTGTCAGATCACAGTACATTCTGCTATTAATTTTTCAAGGTTTTGTAAAAAGCTTAAGAAGTTATTATATATTCCCTACTTCAGGGAAATATGGACTTTTACGCTTGTATTTCACCAATACTATCTCCTTTCATATTCAAATTTCTCATTAAAGATCATGTTAAATTTTAACTTAGAGCTTCTATTCCTTTTAACTTAAAGCATCTATTCCCCTTCAATTAAAGGAAAGTCAATTACAACAATAAAGTTGAAGGAAAAAGTAACTAATGTTGTAAGTTTGGTAAGTAATTTGAAACAAACTAAATCCTCGAAAGAGAGAATTATTTTCAAACCAAGGTAGCATAATTTGGATTGATGTTATCATTCATCTGCATATAGTTTCTAAATTTGACTAGGATTTTTCAAATCTAATTTTTTGGTAAATTGGTGTAGCAATGGATTGACCTTGCACGCTCTACCGGACTGCAAGTTAGAAAGACCGAGTCACCTGAGCCACCTACATCAGATTCTCCAAATCAAACTGCAATCTTATGCAACTCTACCGGACTGCAAGTTACAAAGACCGAGTCACCTGAGCCACCTTCATCAGATTCTCCAAATCAAGCTGCAACCTTATGCAACGAAGCAGAAGAAGCCAGCATCGATGAGATTAAAAGTGAATGAGGTGAAATACCCCTTGCGCCATTTTTGTTGTAATTTTGTATTTTTTTTCTTGAAGAGCTGGTAAATAGGCACAAAGGAATAGGTTTTTTTCTTCATAACAATACAATTCCTTCCATAGCTTAGTTGTATACTTATACTTTTTTATATATATTCCCACATCCCAGATTCGCCAATGTAATATAACGAGTATTTATTTTCAACCTAATAAATATTTTTTATATTAATACTTTATACTTTTGTTTCTGTGACTGATGGACCCTTGGTTACAAATGGAAACTAGAATAAGTCAATAATCATTCTCAGTTTAAGGGATATCTATTGGGACGCCTTTTTTAAACTGGGATGAAAAAAAAATCAGAAGCACTTGTATTGGACTTCCTGATATGGACTTTCTCGTTTGCACATCTTTATATAGGATTGTTATGAAAATCTTAGAGGATAATCGGAGTGGGTTTCTTTAATTTCGTATGACCTTGTTGCATTGAATTTTTTTTGTTTATTATTCTCTCTAGAGATATTAAGAAAACTGGTGAATATTAATGTGAAGGCGATAGACATAAACTTTCCACGTGACATTATCATGTAAAGTCTGGCATGACAGGATCCATTCTGAGGGTAAGACGGGTAGTGTTCTGGTCTATTTATTATCATGTGTAGTGTTCTGGTCCAGCTAAGTGAAACCATTTTGAGTTTAATGGTTTTATACTTATAGGCATTTCTTTTTTATTTTCTCAAATTACTCTGTATTTGCAATGAAAGAGAATGTCTGATAATCTTATTGCATGTAATTAAACATATGGTAGGGGTTACAAGAGGAAATTTGAAATAAATAGTTCCTTCATATGTCTTCCACATAAAACATTGTGTGTCACTATCAACTCTCAGTTCTTTCTGGGTTCTGTCCTTCATCCATCCTTTGGACGAGCATCTCTTTGACTTTGTGTAGGGCATGTTCAAGGTTTTCCAGCTGCATATTTTTTGTGATTCATGAGTCTGTCTTGAGTTACTTGGTTTAAAGCTTAAAAAAAATTATTTTTGTTTTACTGTAACATATTTTTGGAAATAAGAATTTCACAGGTAGTTCCATACCTCTTGTCTGGCGAATCTGTTGTACACGAATAATCCACTATACAGATCAAAACTACATCCCATGACAGGTTTTTTCTGCAATTAAATGTTACATGAGTCCATGATAGCATATATTATATCCATTTGAGGTTAAAGAAGAAGAGAGAAAGTTTTAGGAGGAATTAGGGAAATATTTAAAAGAAAAACATGTTAAAAACTGTTTACCAACTCAACAAGTGTTTGAAAGCCCTTGGTGTCAATAGGAGTGGATTTAATATCCATTTCAGCCAATGTCCTGGTAAAGAAGACACCAAAAGTTACAATCAGTGACCGTAAATATAGGTGCCTGTCTGTCTGATTGGTGAAAGATAGGTAGGAAGCTGCATACCTGCCTATTGTGTGTGTGATAAATTGACTCTTTGCAGCTGCTTTGTCATGTTCCTCACATGACATTTCTACCATCTTGCAACCCTACATAACACAATATTGTGAAATAGATCTACCTTGGAACTTGTGGTCCTTGGCTCATTTTGTTTTATCATTTCCTGATTTAATAATTCTAAGAACCTAACTAATTAAAGCAAGGTTTTGTTATCAAGTGCCTAATTCTAAGAACCTAACTAATTAAAACAAGGGTTTTGTCATCAAGTGTCCTTGTTAAGGAATCTAGAGTAAAAGTTTTGTATTGAAAATAACATTTTTTTTAACTTCTAAAGTATTGATCACACAAGTTACAAGACATAATTACTATATTTGCTTCCTGAACATTTGTTAGCATTTTCGTTAAAGTGATAACATAAATATGCTAACTTAACATCTAAAGTTAATTTCTTAGCTGCTGCCCACTTTGTTTCTTTATTCAACAAGATTAGCTTAATTAGTTAGTCTAATGTAAAAGCAAAGTTTTTAGTCATTGATGACAGCTATTAACTTACCTCACTTGCAAAAATTTGGAGAAATTTAGAGCATGTAACTTCATCCTTTATTCGAACTTTATCAAACATGAAAGTCAGATTTTGCCAGCCGTTTTTCCCACTCACTGGTCCAAACATTGGGTGCGTGCAGAGTATGTCTGATTCCTCTGGCAAAACCTTAAACACATAGGAAACGTCGTAACAGAAACTACATCAATTATCTGAATGAAACAAGTAAACAAAATACTACCATCACCCTAATAAACTGCATACCCTTAATAGAAGGTTCTTTGGGTGCTCTTTGACTGAAAGAACATCAACAAAAAGCGTTGGTCGCTTCAGACAAGCGAGTGGCATCGACCCAACAACCTCGGATAGCGATGAAATAGATGTGCATAACAGTATGACATCCATGTCAGCATCAAGGAATGCTGTAATATCCCTGCAGAGTTTGACATATGCATGCATTATGAAATGGCCAGTGTTTGTTTTATTTATGTTTGATATTCAAGTTTGATTTTGAGTTTGGCCATTACTTTTCTCATCCTATGAGTTTCTCGCATGCCCTATTCGGATTCTAAAATCCGAAATGTTTCAACGTGTTTTTGAAATTTATATGGGGTTTTTATGCTGTTTGGATTCTATAATCTGAGCTGTATAGGGCGCGCGAGAAACTCATAGATAGGAAAAGAAGCAGTTTTGAGTTTTTACCTGAAGAAATGAATGCCCATTTGGTGACAAAGTTGAGAGTAATCTGTTCTGCTAGTTGCAGTTAGAGTATGGCCTTGTTTAATCATTGTATTTGCCAGAAATTGGCCAAAGGTGCCAAACCCAACTATGCCAATTTTCAGACTTTTGGAAGATGATGACATGGTTGGTTGAATTGATAACAAAAATGATGTTCAATATATGAGAGGAATGGATGTGGCTATAAGCCTATTATATGTAAAATAAAATAGTACCACTCATTTTTTAGGGTGGTGACAACAAGGCATATATATACCCTTTGAATTTCTAGTTACATGTTAAGAAAACTGATTGGCACATATAGCGGCTATTACACGCCATCACATTCTTACTTTTGCTTCAAGTTTTGATTCTTATAGCTTTTAGCTTATGTTAAGTAAAGTACTCAAACAAGTTACTCGGTCCTTTGAATAATAATCAATTAATTAGCAATGGAAAGTGCTCTGACAAGCTATTCAGTCCCTTGAATAATCAATTAACAACTGGAAAGAAAGTGTTCCAACAAGCTACAAAGTCCCTTGAATAATCAATTAATAATGGAAATGAAGTGCTCAAAAAAGCTACCTAGTCCCTTGAATAATCAATTAACAATGGAAATTATACTCACTCAATGTGACATTTGTTTGGAGTTATGTGACATTTTTTTGAAGTTATTTTATTCCTTAGTACTAACAATTTTCTAAAATACTTTAGTTAATTTATAATTCTTATTCTCATATAAAAAGACTTTTTTTAAAAAAAATCGTGTAAAAGTAGGGCTTTAAAAAATTACAAGAATAAAAAAGAGAAAAATATCTTAAATGATACCTTAAAAAAGTTCTTATTCTCATAAGGCCACAATTTTCATAGAGCTCTTATGTGCTAAACAAAATGGATTCATATTAGGTAACGACAATGATGGTGATAGGTGAACACTTCAATTTTTTTTTTCAATTCCCATTCAACCTTGAGAAATACTTTTATGGTCTCACAAGCCTAAATAAAAGTTATTGGAGCACACATACATAACAATACATTTTATTTAAATGTCAAAAATATACATTATTAAATTATTTTCTATTGTATATTTTTTTAAATTGTGTGAGTGTGTCCAAATGAATTATATTTAAGATTATGACTGCATAAGTGTTCATCTTCAACATCTTGTTTTCTCCCTATCTTTGTCTCCCTGTAAATCATATCATCAATCTATCACACATCTCTTTATATTTTTCCCTCTTAAGGTGTCAATAGGGTGTATGTATGGGTGTGAACAACATTTTCCAGTAGGTAAAACTCTAATAACTTTTTTTTTCTATGAAAAAGATTTAAACTCAAGATGTTAATTAATGGTTAAAAATGTGAGTTGTAACCTGTTTTTCAAATGAAAAACCATATTTTATATAACTCATATATTGACAATGAAAATTCAATATGAGAGTGAATCAAAAAAGAGCAAAATTTACACTAATAAAAGAGATCTATCTATCTACAAGTTGTCATATTTATCCACAGAAATAGTACAAGAAGCTCTAGGTGGTTCATCCATTGGAACATCATGTACAAGTTGATCCTTTTGATTTGGCAATGTGTTACGACTTTGTTTAGCCAATCTCCCTGCCATTCTCTGTTGTTGGACCACCAACACAGATGCCTTTGTCTCAAAATCTGCTGAAGCCAACATATCACCAATCACACCTAACTCAGGACACTCACTCCATTGATCATGTCCGTGTAACAAAACAGACTGAGGATGTCCCCTCCCAACCATAACTAAATCAAAATAATCTATCATTTTTCTTAAACTAGAAGAAAATTCTATTCCATCTTTCACAACTTCTTCAGTTATCTCAAACCTTGCATTTCCAGCATTGTAATATCTATATTCATCTACTAGATCACTGTCGCGTTTTCTGTCTTTTGAATTTTCTTCTCCGAATATGAGGAATCTAACCACGGATACATTCACACATTCATGTCTAGCCATTCTACTTGCATAGGCTAGTGCCTCGGCATCATCTGCACCTCCAATGAAGAGAACTGCAACATAGTATGTTGCCTTGGATATTAAAAGTGATGGAGAACCACTTAAGATGCCTCGGTCGATGAGGATTCCAACCGAACAAGGAGCTTTTTCGAGGACCTTAATGTTTACTCTTTGGATTGCTCTATTGTTTACCTCAACTGTTCCATCTATTTCCCACCTTTTATGAAATGGCATAATCATAATGTTGGCTCTTCTGTCTAGCGATATTCGACAAACATCTTCATTGATTGTGTCAAAGTCAGAGATTGATGTGAATGATTGAGCATATGCACACCCTTCATTGAGCTGTACATATTGCTTCAATACATTGTCGAGTTTAGTTGAACCACATTTGGTTAACCGAAGCGTCTCGTGTGCTTGGTGAGCGACAAGAAGAGGCCTTGACCTTCCTAGAAGCTCTACAAGGATAAGTGCTATAACTGAAACATTGCTCTCTTTGCTTGCACATGATGCTTCTATGATGTTTAGCATTGTTGGGATGTTTTCATCCTTGTAAATGCATACCATGATTCGGAGCTCGGAATCCCGCTTGGTATGTTGTATTGAACATCTTTTTCCTGAATGATATTGGGCTGAAGGATCAAACAAGAGTTTTATCAGTGGTGCTATGATAGCATTAATCGCTAGAATGGACATCACCATCAAAGTGAACTCTTGTTCTGATAGTATCTGCCATAAAAAGAGATTTTTATGCATCATGTTAGTCACTCAGTTGATTAATCAATCAAGGGTTACATATGTTTTTCACTTTTTAGTTGAACTTGGATTGTGTGCAAACTGAATTTCATGACTGTGCGCAATTAGCCACATCGGTGGCCGTTTGATCAAGATAAAACAATCCATACTCCAATGCAGATTTTATTTTATTTTAAATCTAATATACGACTTTAAAAGCTGGACTGTCTTATCTAGATTGAACGGCCACCGATGTGGTTGACAGTGTGCAATCATTGTGTTTGCACACAATCCAAATCCTTTTTAGTTCTTTATTTAACAAAAATTGTGTGTTTTAGTCATTCGTCTTTCTCCTATGAGGACTAAAAGCATACAACTTTGTATTTTTTAAGAACTAAAACCAAACAAAACTTTCGTAGTTTCAAAATCAAATTTTACCAATTTTATAGGATGAAAATTACATTTAATCCATTAGTAGGTAAATATGTTGTTAATGTCTTATCTATGATGTTTTGATATATTGGATTGAACTTGATATTACTAGAACGAAATATCAATTTACCTTGCCTTCCTTCCATATATTGTACATGGCGAGCTCGGCTATACCTCTTCCGTTGAGAAGGAGCCCAATCACTAAACAATCTTTCATTGGAACATTGTAAAAATAACCTGGCAACATAACACCACCAATCTTCACTATGGAAGCGACAAGAACTACGACAGTCACAATCCAAGTCGACCGAATGTTGACTTTGAATACATCAGTCTGCAATCCACTGACCGCAAGGTAGATTGGATACAGAAAAGCACAAGAAATCGTCTCCAATTTCGATATCAAAGTTGTTCCTAAAGGAGGCCCTTCAGGAACAGCGAGGCCTAAAATTATCGGTCCCATCGCAAAATGCTGTCCAATTAATTCACTAATGAATGCAGTCAAGAGAACACATAGAAGGATACAAACAACGAAAAAATCATCAATAGGCTTTCCATTTAATCGGCGTATGAACCATAGTATAACCGGCCTAATTACACATATGATAATAACCAAGAGTGCAACTATGGATAGAATGACCCAAACTAGTGCCAGCGGACTGCCATTACCACCTTTACTCTGCAAAGCTGCAAACATAAATACTGTCATACTGAAGCTAATAACATCGGCAAACAACGCCGATGATAGCGTTAGACGGCCGACATCGGTGTTTAGGATTTTAAGCTCTGATAGAAGGACTGATATGCTGATGAATACAGTCAAGCTTTGCGAGATAGCTATCATTGGGAGAGCGTCCGAGAGGGTTTTGTCCATGGAAACATATTTTTTCATTGCAAAGGCTAATCCAAGAGGGACTCCTAATGAAAATGAGAATACAGAAATACCAATTGTGATGGCTTGTTTTTCTGTCTTCATCACTTGGGCAGTGTCCATCTTTGCACAACATATGAAGTAGAAGAAATTGAGGCAGAAAGCTGCCATTGTTTGAAGTATTAGAGCACCTTTAATGGGGAAGAAGATATTTGTCAGCATCTCTTTGTGCCCCAAAACTGATGGACCAAATACCACTCCTGCCTGTTACCATCCATTGTTTATTAATAGCTATTTTGTTGCTTGGCAGAAAAGCAATCAATGAGGAATGTTTACTCACTCTTAAACATGATTAATTCATTTCCTAAAAGATCATAACATTTTTTAAAATTCTATCAATGTCATAGGTACCTAGATCACCTTTTTAAAAAAGAATAAATCTTAGTGCATGTTTGGATTCACCGTTAGTTTAGCAAAATCGCAGTGAACCCCCGTGATTTTGTCATTGTGTACAAAATAATGTATTTGTCAGCATTACTCTTTCAATTTTAGGTAAAATTAATTTAACAAACTTCTTTACCTAGTTGTAATGACAAAATCATATGTTTGCTTTATATTGTTCCAAAATTTTCTCTAATAGTTTGTTTGTTATTAGTATATTCTATTCAAAATCATCACATTGCCAATACCATAGAACATTATAATAAATAAGTTGTAACATTCTATGTCTGACACCGACACATGTGGCTACATTCAAATACTTTATTTTCTTAAATTATTATCAATGTTGTGTCTGGTGTCCGTATATATGTTATTGCTTCATAGGTAATAGTTAATATTATAATGATCATTGAACTTTGTAAAATATGTATAGGTTAGAAAAAAGCTTACAAGAATCTGAGATACAAGGGAGGTTTGTCCTAGTGGCCTGAGACAAGCTTCCAAGAATTGTGTGACTATAGTAATGATAGAAATCTGCATAAAGAGAAGAGAAGTGGGGGAAGTAAGTGGATTGCCTAACTGCCACACACTCTTGTGAGTAATACCATAAGGATTTTGGCATATTACTGTAGCATTTACAACTCCAGCCTGCATTTTTTTTATTATATGAAAATATGTATATGTGAAGGTTGTAAAAATGAAACTTATTTCTTCTCTTTATTGTTCATAGTATTTTTCCCTTAGGAGAAGAGAATGAAGAAAGAGGAAGAATAACAATGCTCTAAACTACAACTACAAATCTAGATTAAGGAATAAGAGGCTAACCTTATGTTTTGGATATAGCATATTTGATGGTTCACCTTCAAGTAAGGTAATTGTTAATTGTTGTTATAGAAGCCTCACACTCTATTTTTGTGTAAGTTTGATTCAGAGGATGGAAATAATCCTTTTAGCAAATCCACTAAATTGTGTAAATTGAATTACTATAATATTGCCTTCATACTTATCATGGTTAATGTTTGCTTATATAAATGAGGTGCTTGCAGCATGATCAATTAATCAATTGCTTGGATACTTGTTTACGAAGTAATATGCGTCAATTATATTTATTCAATTCAGATGAGTTTTTAGTCGTTAGATTACTTAACTAAAAGAATAATATTATAAAATAACATTGTATATTATTAATAAAAAAACCAATTTATAGTATTAATTTTTCACACCTAAACAAACAACATTAATAAATTATATAAATTTCAATCAGGTGATTATATGTTAATAACTTAAAAAAATAAAAAATCGATGACTTCAAAAATATTACATAATAATTATTGTATTAGCTATTTAATCTAAATATTAAATAAATATAATTAGAAACTAATCCAAAAAAAAAATATTGGATTGACTATATGTGTAAAAATAATTATATTGTCATTATATACAAATTCAAAATATATCTATTCATTTATATAAAGAAGATATTTATATAAAAGTCATGATTTATCTATATGAAATTCAAGAATTGCATAACAGAGATAGATAGAGCTAATCAAATTATTCATAGATTATTATTGAATCTTACCATGAACATATATATCGTATAAAGTACAATATGTTTTTGAGAAAATTAAGCACTAAAATTATATTTACTACTAGAGAAGCTAAACTAAAACTTCAATTATGGGTTTAAGCAGCATCTTCAAAGGGAGTTGCATTCTTTCCAATTTTGTGAAGGACTCTAATAACTTGTTCTGTTGTTACGTTACCCGTAACAATGACCTTGTTCAACTTTGTGTCCACGTTATACGTTTCAATATCTGCAACAAAACTTATAAATTATATAAAAAACAACTAACTAGTCTAATTTAACTAAGGTAATTAATTCTTGTTACATCTAATATACACATGATTTCATTTCAATCAAAGTTTAATTTTAAATAATAAAGTAGCTATGTTAGATTTTTAGGTGTATTGGAAAAGAAGAACCTTGAATTTTTTTGATGGCCTTGAGGATTTTCTTGATACAGTCGTCACAGTGCAAACCGACTTTGACTTCCACCACCTGTTGATGACACATAAGAAGAACAAAACATCTCATATAGGATTATGACTTAGCTGAAAACAAAAGAAAGATGTTCAATGGTTAGCACTTACATTAGCCATTCTGATTGTAAAATTTCTAATTCTCTATGATGATTTTTAAGCCTTCAACAGAGATGAGAGATGAGAAGAAGAGAAACAAAAAGATAAAACTATATATTATACATTAATAAAGATTTCAATGATTTTTGGAACCGCGTCAAAATATATGTAGCAAAAGCTAATAGTAACTTTTATAATATGATAGATTACAATAATGATATAATATGCAAAATTTATTTAATTCATAATATCTATATTGTTAAGTTGTACACATTTATCCGAGTTTAAATTTTAAACTTTTTATTATATATAAGTTTTAAATAGTATTTGTCATTTCGTTTGGGGACGATAAAAAAAATTAATTGAATAATGTATTGAACATAAAGGATAAGGTGAAGAAGACAGAAATTGGATTCTTAACGTGAATTAAGGAAGCTTTTACTTTCCGTAAGGAAGAAAAATTAAAAGTATTGGAAGTTCGGTTAAGCGTGTGTTGTGTCTGGCCTCCACTTACAACTCTGAGGTTGCCTGCACTAAGGTTTTGCCTTTAAATAGGTGTAACAAAGATAATGAAATTTTTAATGATTCACCAAAAAAAAATAACAAAACTTTTAATAAAGTAATCCTCATCTTGTAAATTTTGTTGCCATATATTTATGAAATTAACTTTCATGTATTGATGATATAAATTTCATTTACACATTCAATTTTTTTTTAAAAGGGATCAATAGCGTTCTTCACTTCATTCCTTAAGACACAAACTCACAACCTTTTAGATGTAGGTGAAACCTCTTACCAATTAAGTTGCACTTCGATGTCTTTTACATATCCAATCAAATTACACTATAAAACAATCTTTTTAAAGTGAGGCATTTGTAAACCTATTAACAGAAAATCGAGTCTTTCTAGGCCTAATTAGCACCGGTTTTTTTTTAAGATTCGTGTTTTTTACTTATACGATCCTAAGTCCTAAAAGGATCAGGCTTATAAGAGTGCCAAACATGTGTTCTTTTCGTGCAGTTTGTTGATAAACAAAGTTTATATAACATTTGAAATAAAAATTATCTATATTGCAACACTGATACTCACATATATATATATATATATATATATATATATATATATATATATATATATATATATATATATATATAGAATTACAACAGATATGTTTATTTTAAAAAGTTGAAAAAAAGACATGGCTGTCTTGTATAAACGGACATGCATGCTAATACTTGCAGCACAATGCAGCATACTCAAACAAAGATTTCAAACACTTCCTCTTCATCAACAAGGCAGTGATGTGTAATGAATGCAGTACCGCCCAATGAAATGAGTTAAGGATACTCTTCTGTAAAAGAAAAAAGAAACACGTCAAAAATTACGTTCACTTTTGCAGACAAAGGCACATTGATGTATAGATACTTACGATTTGAGACGAATAAACAGACAGCAGTGTGAGAGATGCACTCTACATTTTAGAAATATAAAATCAGGCCTCTATACTACAACCTTAAAGATTACATGGTTATTGAGTTCAACAAGTCACTACAAAATGAAGAATCATAAGTCAAGCCAAAGGATTTACTTACAGACCGACCTGTTTTATGACAGATAAAAGCAAAGATTTAAATGAGGCATTGAGGCTTATTTTCTTGTATTTTTAACAAGTGACTCATACCCAGATTTTTTTTTATCATTAATGACTGAACACACACATCCTGAGACCAACCACGTCATGTACGCCATTTAGTTATATTAATGAACTCACATCCTGAGCACCAACCACATTATGTACCCATTTAGTTATACTAAATTTTTTTTTTATTTGGAGCACTAATTCCTTATAGAAAAATGGTCTTCTTTAGGCCTAAATCGAGGGCTCGGGGCGCCTTATGCTTGGGTCGGGCCCTGCTGTCCAAAGCTAAGTAATAGCAAGCAAATAGTCGAATTAGAAGTAAAGCTCATCACAACCTAGATTTCACTAGATTCTCATTAACAGATTCTGATCCCTTAGATCACCATAGAAGCAAGCAAGCTTGTTATTTTTGCAACCTAACCTTAAAAGTATTTAAGCATTTGTTCTCACAAGCATAGTTAACAGTTCACTATGGTTTGGTGGCACCTAATGTATGTAGTGCAGCATTGTTCATATCATGTTCATTACACTGCAATTTGCAGCCAAAATCATGAACTTGCTCGCCAGAACTGGATTTCCAAACATGTATGTTTGAAGCAAGCCTCTGTTCATCTTGTCCACCATCATGGATATTAATCAATTCATAGTTTGATGGTATTTCTGGCCATTCTTTTACCGGCAATCCCTGTTACATTCTCAGCCATGCACCTTCATCCCAGTTTGCTGCTAACTCCCTGTTTAGACACCCTCTATTTCTGTTTGCTGCTATAGCTACCGACACCGTTGTTATGTTTTACTTAGACAACGACATATTAACAAGGAATATGTCTTCACTCCAACATCATTTTGTTCAATCGAAGCTTCCTCGATCAACATCTTTCACGTCCCATAAGGCAAATACGCCCAAATATCATTATGTTTGTGCTCACTAGTGCAACAATAGTACAGTATGATAAGTCTTATTAAACATTATCAGGGTCACCAAAGACACTTTGTGATCATATTAATTGACTTAGACATAAAACACTCCAAATAAATTCCAACGCCCAGTTGCATGACCTTCCTTAAGGACTTACAATAGTGAGCATGTAGATTGATTGAAGCTTATGATCATACTGAATACATTGAAATATTAATCATACTCCTGGTTATTATCAGGCAACTTTTCATACCAATTGCAGTAACAACCAAATACACTATATGATTATAATCATGCCAGTGCATTAATTGATTCAATGCAACCAAAATAGGTGCAGTGCCCAGCTGACTGACACTTGATATTGATGCTACTGTAGCTTATCATCCTCAAACTGAATACACCCAGATGCCGATCATACTACTATTTAGTATCAGGCATCTATTACAGCTACATCTAAATACACTATAGGCTACTGAGAATCAGAGTACTGAAATTGCATTTGTAGATATGTTCTTCCAAAGAATTGAGGTTTATAGATGAAATCATTGGTACATAAGTTAATGACATAGTCCTAGATATAGGGTAATCAATATTTAGAGCATATAATAAAATACACATCAATTTGAAGCTTTAAGAAAAAGGAAACAAACCAAGACTCGTCTAGGCATGAGCATGATAAATATATAACAAGGCATACAGTTGACATTTTCGATTATTATATTATACCACCTTTGTGTAAATGAATAGCTACATTTAAAGAATGGACACCAATTAAGTGGAACAATTGCCTGGTTAACAAGATTCAACTTATGTTTTATATGCCAAAATAAGCACAAGCAAGAGTGCAACAAGTTATCATATTCTTTATCATGTAGAATTGAAATTCAAGCTTTTAATAGTTTAAAAGATAAGAAAGCATTAATTAAGTCTAACCATTACCTTCATACATGCAAACTAAGGAATAGATTTGTCCTCCAGTTCACTTGAATCTGAATCACTTGCTCTATAACCTGTATGTAAACAAAAGTAAGAAACAATCAGGACAAGTAAAACCACATTTCAATGACTGCACATAAAATAGAGCAGCTTACCTGGAGGTTTTTCACTTAGTTGCCGAACTGAATTTCGACTTCTTGATGCTCTACTGATCCAAACATGTCCCTATAAACAAAGTTTGTAACACAGTATGGTCAAGATTCAGGAACCAAGAAGTTCATGAGAAAGGAATAGCATATAAATGAAACAAATTCATATAATAGCTGCAGCCTGCAAGTGCAGCTGTGGGTCTTGATTGCCAACTGAACAAGATTCAGAACCCTAAAAGCAATTGATGGTAAAATATTATACGGACCATAGTTTGGATTACAACAAAAAAAACTATAAGAAGCAGTAGTATCCATTCATAAAACATATTTGAAAGTAAATAACAACAATTAACAAATTTGTTAGAACAACAACCAGTAAGAGAAGATTAAAGAAAAAGCAAATCACAAACAATGGAACACGATTGTTTGTTTACGCAGTTCGGCCAATTGTGTCTACCTTTACGACTATAGAGCAACTATAGTTCCATATATTAGTACTTGAGTGAATTAAGGTTTACAGTGTTGCAAGGCATATATATCATACGATGGTCCAGATTACAACAATGCCCCTGACTCGTATTGCGCTCAACTTCCCCGCCCCTTGCCCCTCTTTTGTATCTGTATATGAGCCATACTCAACAATTGTAATAAAAGGGATTATAAATGAAAGATGCAGAAGAAAATTTTCCAACCTCCCAGCACTGTATCTAACCTCAGCTTCATTTCAGAAGGAGTGAAGAATAACACAATATTGGAATCAAATTGTTGATAATAGAAGTACTTTTGTTATGTCATGTTTGGATTAACAACTTTAATTAAGGCTTAAAGCAGAAACATTTATCATAAAAGTGCTTATGTACAAGCTATTTTTGTGTACAACAACAACAAGCAAGTCTTATCTCACTAAGTTGGGTCGGCTATATATAGATCAAACAACGCCATAAAGTCAAATTTTGCTAAAAGCTATTTCCATTAGCTATCCTAGTCCTAGTGAGCCTACTAAAATAAACTGAAAACGTCTTGTAGACATATTATAAGCAATTGTTTTCCTAAGTTCTCCCAAACAATCCCAAATGTCTAGCTTAAATAAGTCAATCCTAACAAGTAATAAACTTTATATCATTTCACATTACTGTGTATAAGTGTAATCGAAAATATTATTGAAAAAAAAAAAAAACCTTTTGAGGATTTCTAGGAACACCATATCCAGAGCAATACATTTGACCAACAAGAACTTGACTGGAAAGATCCCCACGTTTAGCCTCCTTAAGCGTATCATGAAACCACCGATGAGTGCAATCGGCAACAACTCTGGAAAGAGCTATTCGAGTTTCCACAGGCTCCACCTTCTTCGGCGTTGATTCCACCTTAACAACAGTGCGGTCTTGCTGTTTCTTGGTGGTTCCTGCAGCGATGAACTGGTTCAGTGATACGGGTTGGGTTTGTTTTGGTCTATGGATTTTTGTTGCAGATTTTGCAATTCGTGATAATTCTTGTCGCACAGAGTCAAATGATTTTGCCATGAAAATAAACAAGATGAAACAAACTGGTTTGTTGTTATCTAAAACAGATATTATTAAACATGTAGGATGCAACTAGAAATTCTTACAATTCGAAGTGCATTTTCGCAAATGAAAAAACAGAACAGAATGAAAAACAAAAAAACCTCGACTGTTACTGTGTCTGTAACTTCGTGTTGGAGATTGTTTTTTGTTTGACAAGGTAAGATAAACATATTGGGCTCGGACAACTTGAAAATAACAGCATATTTTTGGGTAACCAAAAAATTACGAGAATTTCTTATCGCCCCTCCAATGTTTCTAGCGTCGATGGACGGGACTCGGGAGGACCTTGCTAGGGGTGGACGTGGTTTGGTTCAGGAGGAAAATCGAACGAAACTGAACCAGATTGTTTTCAAAACTCATAATAACTTAATCGAACTGTTTGCGTTCTAAGTCGGACTAAATTATTATAATGGTTCGGATTTATGGTTTCGAATCACACCATAATTAGTTTTTAAATAATCAAAATTAATATTTTGGATTGGATCTTTTTTTTTGCCGGATTGTTACTATTACTATCGTTGAAAAATGTTTATAAAAAATTGAACTAAATCAAATATTAGAACTTTTTAAAAACCAGAACTCATCTAAACCAAACAGCAACAATAAATCATGAATCGAATGAAACGAACAGGTCTGTTTTAGTTCTCTTCCATAATTGTTAGTCACAATTCTTTTCTTTTTTTCGTCGATTTAGTTTTTTTTTGTTACCAAAATGCTATGTGTTTTATCATAAACACAAGGCACATGAGGTAGTGGAGGAAGCTTCTCCTATAAACTTTTGAGCGCCTAGGTCAAAACACAAGGTATTTTCGTAGATCTAAACGTTATAAAATACATTTGTTTAACTCTTTTGAAGGTTATTCTTGAGAGACCAAAATAGTGAATTTTCACGAAATTTAAAGGCTATGGGTTGAGTGTTTTGGGGGTGAGATTCTTGGGTTGGGAAACATATTAAAAAAAACATTGGTAGTGAGATCTCATTAGATGAAGGATCCAAACTTTCTCTCATGATTTCTCTTGAAGGTCTTCTTTTAGGTTGAGAGATTAGAAAATGGTAGAAATTATGGTTTGCTCTTGAAGCTAATGTCTTATAAATATTTGTATCTTTTATAAATACTTGTTCTTAGTGGATTGAAAATTTTCTCTCTCCCCCGTACATAGGTTAATTTAGGTGGAACTAGGCAAACAATTTTATTGTGTTTGTTCCTTTATTTTTTTATCTTTGTTATTTCTAAGGGTGTACAAAGAACATGTTATATCAGGTTGTATCCCGAACTCGGTCCTCACATTAGATTAGACCAATTTTTAGACTTAAACTCGTCCATGAACCCGATCAAACCCAATGAGGTGCCAGCCCAACAGGGACGGGACAATATGAATACAAGATCGGGTTTATCCCAAAACAATTCGCCAATACATTGTGTTAGAAATTAATTAACAATTTGTATTATATATGACAAAAATAAACATGCATAAATTAAATAGTACAATCCTCACTCAAAAACAACGGTGTGAAACTGAGTCAAAGGAGGCGAGCAGCGGCGTATGAAGTGAACCTTAGGTTGAGGTTCGAAATAGAAAATAAGTATTATGGAATTGAAAGAGTCGTGTGTGAGAGAGACCGAAATCTAAGAGAATATGTAAATAATATTTAAAAATCATTTGTCCTCAAATTCAATTGGAACGAGATGAATAAGTTGAAGGGGTAACTCGAACCCGATCACTGTTTCATCGTTGTCCATGTCTTCTCCCATAGTTTTTGTTTTTCTTTTGACCGGATCATGTACGACTCATTGTGTTTGGGTTGGGACGGGTTGTAAGACAGGGTCGAATTTTGTACATCTCTACTTCTTTAGTTTGATTGTGTATTTACAATAGAGATAGGTTGCTTGATTTATTCCTAGTTGAATATTGTTTGGATTAATGATTTTGCTTAGAGATAGGTTGACCCACATCTTTGTCTTGCTGGTTTTCAAAAGGTTCAAATTCACAACAAAAATAAATTATTGAATAACTTCCATATGACACCGAGGAAAATAATATCACTTTTTTTATTATGATGATATTGGTATGAAGTTTCAATCGCTTTTTAGTAGTGACTAATCTCCGTTAAAAAACTTATGAGACGCACGATGTGGATTTTCCCCTTCTAACCATAATTTTTCTATACATATAAGCCGGAAATCAAACCTCTAACCACATGTTTAAATACCTCAAATCTCTTACCACTTGTTTTTGGTAATCCATTGTTGGTCACTTATTCTTATTTTTCATTTTGGAATATAACAACACTTATTTTGATTAGAGACAATATATTTGTAATAATACACACGTTTTAAATATAAATGTAGGATTTCATTTTTATAGATAAAAAGGTCGGCATAGTTCACCATATAAATATAGGACTTCACAAATCCCATCGATAAATCGATTCCTCAAGAAGTATTTATCACATGCATCTTGTCCTTGTCCATGTAGAAATGTCCACTTTATGGCATAAATATCTTTATGTCACTATGTCATTCTTGAGACCCCCGCTCACTAATAAGGAATATTCTCACATTTTACAACTGTTATACTTATGTGTTTGAATGAACGTTGAATAAACAGGTTTGGATATAATTAACTAATTTTGATTGATTTTGAAATAAACCAATTTATATTTGAATATATTTCTTCTACACAAAACAAGCTTTTAATTTCTCAACAAAACACAAAAACTAAACGTTATCACTTTTAGTGAAAACATAGTTTGGATGCAAAAACTTATATTTTTGCTTTTCTAAATTCGGATTTGGTAAGAATTAGCAAAATCAATTATGATATTATGTATCCTTACTAACACATAGGCTTAATTACACTTTTAGCCCCTAAGTTTTTTAAAATTGTGATTTTGGTCCCCTAAAAAAAACAACTCTTTTCAGGCTCCTAAGTTTACTTTCTGTTGTAATTTTGGCCCCCTAGCCCAATTTTGACCCAGTCAACGCTGACGTGAACGTATTTTTGTATTTTCAAATATATTTTTTTGATTTTGTAATTAAAAAAATAAAAAATAAATATTTTTTTTGTTATTTTTCATTTTGGTAATAAAAAAAAAGTTTGTAATTTTTTTTATTTGTAATAAAGAAACAAAAAAAAATTGCAATTAAAAAGTATTTTTTTAAATGAAAAAATAAGAAATAAAATAAAAAAAATTACACACGTGTACGTTGACATGGTCAAAATTGGCGTGACGGCCAAAATTGCAACAGAAAGTAAACTTAAGGGGCCTGAAAAGAGTTGTTTTTTTAGAGGGTCAAAATCACAACTTTAAAAAACTTAGAGGGACAAAAGTGTAATTAAAACATATATATATATATATACTTTCAGTACGAATATTCGCAAAATCTCCCTTATTGTGGATTGTCCCCTCGGACAATACTAATGAGCATATATATGTTTGATGATCTGATTCCAACTCCTTGCTAGGTTTGCTTTTTTAAGGAGCAAATTACAAATTAATTGATTTCTTCTACCACTTACATACACCACTATGCTTGGTCGGCTTTCAAACCAAAAAGGTATCCATGGAATAACATAATTTGATGCCACTTTAGGTTCTTATCACTTACGATGAACTATCACAAACTACAGATCATAACCACTCGAACATTACAAATACCTGATCATATGACATATATATCTCAAGTTGTTGTTGAGATTCAAGTGTGAGTGATTAACTTCATATCGACTAGCTTAACTGAAAGATTCATAAGAAACTAACTTATATACTCGATGCTTTGGAAAATGTTAACGAGTGTTTTAAGGGCACTTTTTAAGGATTTTAAATAATAAATTTTTATGAAAAATTGTGCATTCAATGCATCAAAAATTGAAGTGTTAAACTTTTTTAAAGAATAATTTCTTAATAAAAAAACCTTAAAGAGTGCCCTTAGAGCACTCGTTAACAAGACCCTTAAAGTTTTAAGTATGATAAGATGCCAACATGTGACACACTTGACACCCCTTGAGATATAACTATGTCTTGTAAACATGTGATCGTGGATTTTTTTTGGCACAAAAATTGCATGGATTATTACCTTATATTAAAGAACATCTATTAGAAGATGTTAGTTTTTAAGTGGATCTTCGTATCTCGAATGATTAATCTCTATCTTTCACCATGATGATATATTGGGCTAGTAAAAAATGTGACGAGATGGGAAAAATAAAGCACGCATGTTAGACTAAAAGCCTACATAATTACATTTATAATTTGTCTTTTTATACGTTAGTATTATAGTATATGTACTACTTATAAGTTGTAATACAAAAATTAGGTTTAATATTCAAAACAGTTTTGTGATTTGTGTGATAAGGGCGTACTTCAAAAAATTATATATCAGTGATATTAAGAATAGACTGCTTCTTACCTTATCTTTTAACGTAAGGTTTTGAAGGAAAATGTCTACTGTGTGATGTGGGAGTGTGGGGCTAAAGAAAATGACTTGCCACAAAGAATGGAACTGATAAAGATTCGCACTTTCAAAATTTTCCTTGATCATGAAAAGTGAAAACTACAGATTTGACATTTTTTTTGTTATAATATAGTATATATTTGACAATTTGAATACGTTAATTTTTGGAGAAAAATTTGATTACGTTAATGTTCAGACAAATTTTATGGACTGAGGATAAGTTATCAGACAAATCATACGTATCAAAGTTTTTTTTTGGTGTAATTACGTATTAAAGTTCTTTTTTGCTCGGTTAAATATTTTGCAAGTTGATTGCCAAGGCGAAGTGTTTACGTTTTTAAACCACATGTTAACAAGGAATCAAGTTGATAATTTAGCTTAATTTGGTATTAATTTAGATTTTGCTTGTAAGATATTTAATTTAGTGGACATCTTCTTTCATTTCTTACTTTTATGGTGGATACTTAGTGGTCTCTGTTCATTCAACAAAAATAATAAAATAAGTACAATTTTTTACTTTTTTTTTACAAAATATCTTGATTAAATTACATGGATATTTTTATATTGACTTAATGCGCATTATATGTTAGGAAAATGAACATGCCTTCAAAAAAGATGTTAGGAAAATGAACCTATCACTACATAGATTAGAAGAATAAATCAAAACTTTTTATGCATTCTCGCTTTAATTGTGTCACCTCACATTAACAGGAGGTGAGAAGGGGACATAAGCTTGACCTTCTCAATCTTAATTTTTAACTTTTGCTTAATATATTTGATTAAATTAAAGGAAATGTTAACGAGTGTCTTTGGGACACTCTTTAAGACCTTTAAAATGTAATTTTATTTGAAAATTAATGTAATCAATGCATTGAAAATTGAAATTTTTAACTTTTTTTATAAAATATTTTCTTCTTATGGAATACTTAAAGAGTTCTCTGGGACACTCGTTAACAAGACCCTTAAATTAAATATTTGATTGCTAATTTAATAAAAAAAAACTTTTAGATTGGTGAATCATCTAAATTGATATGATATTCACTAAAAAAAAATTCTTTTTAAAATTTCTCCTCTTATATAAATTTGATGATCAAATACTATTCTTCAAACTTAAAAAAAAATAAAAATAACAAAAAAATTGACAGATGTTCAAACTTCAAATATGTTGCCCAATTTTTTTTTATATTACTAGGAGAGCGAGATCAAGAAACAACAGGGCAGACATTTGAAATTCCATTTTCGTTAGATATTGTTTTGGTACGTCAAAGAGTTTCATATTAGTTGAGAATCGAAATCTGTTGTTTTTGGATTTTCAAACTGTTGTATTTGGATTTCTAAATTCTATTATCTACCGAAGTTGTTATTAGGTTGAGTCACGACCATGTCGCTCTTTTAAGACGTTTCGTGGCACTGCCCAAAATTGTGCAAGAAAAACTATCAACCATGCCACCTCCAGGATAAAACAAGTTCAGCTACAACTATGCGGTTAACTACTGCACTGTAGGAAATCGTTCGAGATTTACACCTTCAAATATGGTACTAAGACCACTCTTTAATACTGAAACCACTTTAATATGGTATTATTACCATTCTATTATGGTGTTAAGACCACTCAAATATGGTGTTTCCACCATTCTAACCTTTAAGTTCTCCAAACTATCAATATGGTACTACAACCACTCAAATATGGTGTTATCACCATTTCTCCTCAATAGTAAAAATATTGAATAATTTTTATATACCGTTAAGATCATTCTTAATTTCGACGGGACATTGTTATTCCAAATAGGGACTATGATCTTAAAAGTACTCTTTATTCCGAAGGGACATATATTATCGAAGAGACTGTGTTTTTAAGACCATTCTTAATTCTGAAGGGACATTAAACCGAAAAAGGGACTATGGTCTTAAGAACACTCTTAATTCTGAAGGGACAGAAAAAGGAGATAGGAGAAGAATAGCTCGTTAACACAAGCTGGAGGGAGAAGAGAGAAAGAGTTCCCGACAACTCAATGAAACTCTTTGGTGTGTTTTTTGAACTGAGTGGAGTCCTCTATTTATATAAAGATTCTGTAACTGTTTTTAGCAAAAATTGCGACAACAGTTACTCTAATGGATAAAATTAAAATGGAGTTTATCCATTAATCAATTCAACAACACTTGTGGATAGGATCAAAAGAAACAAATCCACAAAAGTGGAGGAAACAAACTATTGGATTTGAATGAAGAAAATATAAGAAATTTAATTAAATTCTTGTTCTTATCACAACTTTAAATTTATGAGAAGTGATATTCTCGAATAAAAAGAATAATTACTATTATTTTTATCATTATCAAGTATTTAAAATTAAATACCGCAATTTAAACACTATAATGTGTGTGTTTTATTTTATGTGGGACCCCCACACTCTATTTTTTTCAATTCACACAACTTTAGTTCAAAATATAATTACTTGGTATTTAATCTTCCAGTTTATTTTCCAACATCACACTAATATTTCAACAAAATCAATCGTAATTTATATTAGACATCAATGTTCTTCAATCCAACGAAACGACTTTTATAAAGAGACAAAACCGTAAGGGTTTATGCAATGACTCAAAGGAGACAATTCATTATAGAATATAGCATGGTATAGTGTGAAATATTTTTTTTTTTTTTTTTTGAGAAGGTAGTGTGAAATACTTAAAAGGATGGAAAGACATTTATAGGTACTATTCTCAATAAAGTTGGATAAAGTTAAGAATTTAAGGGCAGATGTGCAAACAATTATGATTTGATATGAATAATTTTAGCACAAAATCAAATAAGTCTTATTATGTTTCTTTAAGAATTGGTTTATGTAACAAACAATCACTGTCTAACGCAAGTGGTTTGTACGTTAAATATATGATTTATTTTTTTTCTCTGAGGGGAAATATATGAATGTTGTAATTTGTAAATTTCAGAGTACAGTACCAAATACAATTGCTACAAACAAACTAAACAATTTTAAATTTCCTTAAAATAATTGAACTTTTAAACAATACTATCAATTCTAATCATTTCGACATCAAATTAGACATCAAATCAAATCAAATGTTCGGTTTTAGACAAATGGTATCCATTAAATGATTTTTACATAAAATTTACTTAAACCTAAAACAAAATGAAAAACTAGAAGAAGAAGAAGAAAAAATAGTGTTAACTACCTCCAGAAATTATTAGTCTAAAATGTAGATGGAAAACGAAGTCCATATAAAAGGACAAAGCACCAACTAGTCTACAACTAAAATCGTTTTTCGAAAGAATAAGAAGACAAACAGTAGTAATAACATCATTTAGGTTGTTAAAACAAAGATTCATAGATCTTGTTATTATTTCATCATTCAAATACGACATTACAAACCAACGAGAGCCACCCATAATAATAATGGTTTCTCACATCCCTCTTGATGTTTTGTAAATAACTTATCGGGTTCACTTTGAGGAAGTCTCATAGATTTGACGAAAGTTCAATAAGAAAGGTAGATACCATCAGCTAGATAGTATGTCATATTATAGGGACGTTGATTCACAAAGTAATTCACCTTTGGAGCCTTTCCCTGTTCCACATCATCAAACACTGGTGACCGGTCCAGAACGTTTATATCGTTCAACGTTCTCGGACATCCAAAAAAGACATGCCAGATCCATAGATCATGAGATGCAACTGCTTCAAGAATAACTGTGGTGGTTCCCTTATCCCCCTGGTGAATTGACCTTATTGACCTTCCCATGCTTTAGGACAATTTTTCCACTCCCAGTGCATGCAGTCAGTACTCCCGATCATCCCTGGGAACCCCCGCATTTCACTAACATTTAGTATTCTTTGCAGGTCATCTTCGGTTGGTGCTCTCAAGTACACTTGCTCATACAGTCATATGATTCCTTTGCAGAATCTACGTAAGCACTCCAATGCTGTACTACCTCCTATTTTGATGTATTCATCGACCGCATCTGCTGCCACACCATATGCTAACATTCGCATTGTTGTGGTACATTTTGCTAATGGTGATATACCTTCTTTGTTGGCGGCATCAACTCGCTGGGTGAAGTAGTTATCACTACTTGAAAGGTCTCCAATGATTCGAAGGAAAACGTGTTTTTGCATCCGGTACCGACGACGAAACATTGCATCATCATATGTAGGCTCATTGGCAAAGTAGTCGTCAATGAGTCTCTGGTTAGCTGCTGCATGATCTCTATTTAAATTTTTTCTTGTACGAGATCCACTACCTGATCCACTACCTTCCTCTATTTTTTATCGACGCTGAATAAATCGGTTGACGATATAAGTGTCTTCAGCATCACGTTTTTGAAAGTAGGCTTCCATATCAAAAGAATCCATTGATAGTTTTTGGTGATATTGGAAGTAGATAGAAATGAGATTTGTGATATTAGAAATAGATATGAATGAGATTTGTGATATTAGAAGTAGATATGAGTCCCTATATATAAGTACATTGTGTGGTGGACACTTACGGATTCCAAATAAGTTATTGTATTGTATTAAAGCAAACAGTGGGGATAATTATTAAAGTCACGGATATTAAATTGTGGGCACACATTACAACGAATGGAGGAAGACAGTGGGCATAATTATTAAAGCAAATAGTAGGTGAAATAAAAGTGGCACACAATGGGCATAATTATTGAAGCAAATTGTTTCTGAAATAAGTCACGGGGGACTAGACAAGACTAGGCACTATCACTGAGGACTAGACAACACTCACAATTATTAAAGTAAACACTGGGACTAGACAACACTAGGGACTATCACTGAGGATTAGACAACACTCACAATTATTAAAGTAAACACTAGGACTAGACAACACTGACAATTTTGACCGAATACAAACAAATATTACAGTGAAATTAATTTCCAAACAGCTCACGCACCAAGTTCTCTAACAAATCTTTTTTTCTGTCATCGAGATGCTCTTCGGAAGTTAACTTTGTTGGAACAAAGGGTGTTTCACAAGTATACCACTTAAGTTTTGATGATAACAAGGTATTAAAAATTATCAATTGGATTTGCTAAACATTTATTCAAGTGTGCAGGACCATTAATCAAAGATTTATTTACAAGAGGTTTTGTTTGAATAAATTTAAAGAGCAAAGGAAATCTTAAACTGAAGCTTGAAGAATATCTGACTAAAAGAGCTCCTGGAAATTCAGAGTCAGAGTGCGTCTGAAGAAAGAGCTTCTGAAGATGAAGTCATCAGAAGCAAGTTCATCAGAGGCAGACTCATCAGAAGCAAATGGTATCCAGAAGCAAAGATTCTTCAGACACCAAGAAGCATTGACAAAGTACAGTGTACGAAAAGTACAACCACTATGCCTACGTTTGTCCCTGCAACCACCAACTCTGCACAGTGTCTTCTATACACGACAAGAATAACAGTAACTGTAGCAGAAACTTTTCCTTATTTGAGGGAATGGATTTGAATTTGATTTCATTGTACAAGCCTCAAATCAAGCAAAGGATCAAGGGTGTCAAATCAGCTTCGGTAAAGAAAAGTTGATGAGCTGGCTGTTCTCCAACGTCTCTCAAAACCTCTATAAATAGAGCTGAAGACTTGAAGAATTGTAATATATGTATCAGAACGATATACACGCGAATTGAATTCTAATCTCATATTCTAAGTCGCAAAATCTGCTCATCAACAACTTAGATAATTCTTACAAAAGCTCACATTTTAGAATTTCTAAGTATCTAAGAAAACAGAGTCTGTTCTGTTTCATTTTGTTTTGTGAATACCTCTGATAGTATATCAAGTATTCAAAACTCTTTTCAATTCTTTGTAATTGTTTTAAAGTCTCTTGCTTGTGTGCTTGAGCATCTGAAGTCTCATTCTTGTGTGATTGAGCAAAGGAAGTCTCTTACTTGTGTGTTTGAGCAACTTGTAATTTGATATTACATTTTAGTGAAACTCTCCTTGGAAGTGCAAGGGGGACAGGACTACTTCCGGTTTGTGGAAGGAACCTGTATAAAATTGTTTGTGTCTTCTTTCTTTCTTGCATCTGATCCTTATTCCGCTGCTGAGACTCTGAACTCTGATTAGAGTCTGAACTCCATCAGACTCTGAATCCTGAGAACAGTGCTATTTTTCGTAAGAAAGAAACGTTTTTGAAAACACAATTCAACCCCCCCTTCTTGTGTTTTTCCCACCTTCAGTTGGTATCAGAGCTTCGGCTCTGTAGTTAGCACTTAACCGTGTTACAGTAAACGATCGGTGAAAAACATGTCTGGGGATGAAGCTTCTGCATCTGCATCTGGTTCTGGTTTTGGTTCTGGAGCTGCTGTGCAGTATGACTACAGCAATATCAACAAAAGTGAAAGATCTTCAAATCACAACAAACCTCCTATGTTTAATGGTGATCCTGAAATGTTTTCTTGGTGGAAAACCAAGATGTATAGTCACATCATGGGAATGGATGAAGAGTTGTGGGATGTTCTTGAAGATGGTGTTGGTGATCTGAGGCTAGATGAAGAAGGAGCTGCTCTTGATAGGAAAGCTCACACTCCTGAGCAGAAAAAGCTTTATAAGAAACATCATACGATCAGAGGCATTCTTGTGGCTGCCTTGCCTCATAAAGAGTACTTAAAGATGAGTGACAAATCAACAGCAAAGGCTATGTTCACCTCATTGTGCTCACTTTATGAGGGTAACAAGAAAGTCAGAGAAGCCAAGGCTACTATGCTTGTTCATCAGTATGAGTTGTTCAGAATGAAGGAGGATGAAAACATTGAGACCATGTACTCAAGGTTTCAGACTCTTGTTTCTGGACTTCAGATTCTGAAGAAAAGCTATGTAACGTCTGATCATGTGAACAAGATTCTGAGAAGTTTACCTGCAAAGTGGAGACCAAAAGTGACAGCCATTGAGGAAGCTAAAGATTTAAACACCTTGAGTGTTGAGGATCTCATAAGCTCCTTGAAATGTCATGAAATAGGTCTTAATGAGCAAGAACCTGTCAAGAAGTCCAAATCCATCGCACTAAAGTCCAGAGGCAAGTCAAGTAAGGCTCTGAAGGCTTTGGAGTCTGAAGAAGAATCTACATCTGAAGATTCTGATGAAGACTCTGAGATTGTTCAAGAGATGGCTATGCTCACAAACAGATTACAATACCTTGCTAAGAAGAACAAGAAGTTTATGAACAAAGGTAGTAATCACAAAAGTTCAAGAAAGGAAGATCAGAAAGGTTGCTTCAACTGTAAAAAGGTTGGACACTTCATTGCTGAATGTCCAGACTTGCAGAAAGAGAAATCCAAAGAAAAATCTAAGAAAGCGTTCTTCAAATCTAACAAATTCAAGAAGCAATTCAAGAAGAGCTTGATGGCAACTTGGGAGGATCTGGATAATGAGTCTGAGTCTGACAAAGATGATGCTGAAGATGAAGCTAAAATAGCTCTGGCTTTGGTAGCTACTGCTGATAACAAAGAAGAATCATCTGATGCTGAGTCAAGTACAGATTCTGAAACTGAAACTGAGGTATATTCTAAACTCACCAGATCTGAACTAATTGATTCTCTTAAAGAACTTCTTTGTCATTATGAAAACCAATCCACTGAGTTGAGGAGAGTTAAGCAACGATACAATAAGCTGCTGAAACTCCATGAATCAACTAAGACGGAAATGGAAGCTTTAAAACAAGAAAATTATAACTTGAAAACAATGACAAAGAAGGGTGATAATAAAATCATGACTGAGCAGGATGCTGCTCTTCAGGAATTTATTAACACAGGAATTGATAGAACCAAAGTTGCATCCATGATTTATAGCATAAATCAGAACAACAAAAAGGGAATTGGGTTCACAGGAGGTAACTCTAGTGAAGTAATTCTAAAACCTTGTTCTGATAACATCAAAGAAGGTCTGAAAACTCATTTTGTGTCTGAATCTGAAAAGGCTTCTCATTCAAAATCTAAGTCTTCAAATTCAGAGGAATTGACTAAGTCAAAACCTAAGAGTTATAAGACAAAGGTCATGAATGACTCTAAATCAAAAGCTCCAACGTTACAGATTCTGAAAAGATCAGAACCCATCAAACAGGTTCTGAAGAAAACAGAGTCTGAAACTCAAAAGCCTAGATTTCAGAGAAAAGAAGCTATTTTTACTAAGTCACATTCTGAGACTAAAGGTTCTGAACCCAAAGTCTGGAGGAAGATTGGCAAAGAAAAATTCAGACAGAATACACAAAAGAGATTCAGAACTTCTAGGACTAACCCAAAAGGACCCATGAAAGTATGGGTACCTAAGACACAAATTGTTGATGCTGCAGATATGTCTAAAAGGAAATACAAAGCAGAAGTCCTGGTATCTGGACAGTGGCTGCTCGCGACATATGACGGGAGAAAAGTCTATGTTCCTAACCCTGACCATGAAAGAGGGAGGAACTGTGGGATTTGGAGGAAACCAAACTGGCAAAATCATTGGTACTGGAACAATTGGTAATTCCTCAGTCTCAATCAATAATGTGTGGTTTGTAGATGGACTAAGGCATAACCTACTTAGCATAAGTCAATTTTGTGATAATGGTTATGACGTCTTGTTTAATAAGAACAACTGCACAGTAATCAACACTGATGACCAATCTGTAGTGTTTAAGGGAAAGAGAAAGAACAATGTCTATAAGATAAATTTTTCAGAACTGACTGATCAGAAGGTATTCTGCCTCCTGTCAGTGAGTGATAAGAAATGGCTGTGGCACAGAAGGTTGGGACATGCTAATTGGAGATTAATCTCCAAGCTTAGCAAGTTACAACTTGTCAAAGGGCTACCAGACATTGACTATCACTCAGATGCACTTTGTGGTGCATGTCAGAAGGGAAAAATTGTTAAAACTTCTTTCAAATCTAAAGACATTGTTTCTACCTCCAGACCCTTAGAACTACTCCATATTGATTTATTTGGACCAGTCAGTACTGCATCCATATATGGAAGTAAATATGGATTGGTGATTGTTGATGATTACAGTAGATGGAGTTGGGTTAAGTTTCTCAAATCTAAAGATGATTCATATGATGTGTTCACAAAATTCTGTATTCAAGTCCAATCTGAAAAAGAACTTAAAATTCTAAAAGTCAGAAGTGATCATGGGGGAGAATTTGAAAATGAGCCATTTGAAATATTTTGTGAAAAATTTGGAATTGTCCATGAATTCTCCTCTCCTAGAACTCCACAACAAAATGGAGTTGTAGAAAGAAAGAATAGGACTCTTCAAGAAATGGCAAGAACCATGATTCATGAAAACAATCTGGCAAAACACTTTTGGGCAGAAGCAGTGAACACAGCATGTTATGTTCAGAACCGGATCTACATCAGACCCATCCTGAACAAAACAGCATATGAACTCTTTAAAGGTAGGAAACCCAACATTTCTTATTTCCATCAGTTTGGATGTACTTGTTACATTTTGAACAATAAAGTCTATCTGAAGAAATTTGATGCAAAAGCTCAAAAGGGAATCTTTCTAGGTTACTCTGAGAGATCTAAGGCATACAGACTGTATAACTTGGAAACACTCTGTGTTGAAGAGTCTATACATGTCAAGTTCGATGACAAAGAGCCTGGAAGTCAAATTCCAGAGCAAAGTGAAAATAATGCAGGTTCAGAAGAGTCTGATGATTGTTCAGAACCTGATCAAACTCCAGAGGCACATGAAACTTCAGAGGCTGTGACTGCTCCTGATGTCCCTATTGCTGAAGCTTCTGAAGAAAATCAAAATGATTCACAGCAAGTTATCCAATCCAAAAATTCATTCAAATACAAGTCTTCTCATCCTGAGGATCAGATCATTGGTAGCAAAGAAAGCCCCAGAAGAACTAGATCACATTTCAGACCTGAAGAGTCTGCCCTGGGTCTGCTATCCATGATGGAACCTACTACAGTTGATGAAGCACTAGCTGATGATGGATGGATCTTAGCAATGCAAGATGAGCTCAATCAATTTAAAAGGAATGACGTATGGGATCTTGTATCTAAGCCTGAACACAAGAACATTATTGGAACTAAATGGGTGTTTAGGAACAAGCTAGATGAACAGGGAGAAGTAATTAGAAACAAAGCCAGACTTGTTGCTCAAGGATACAGCCAACAAGAAGGCATTGATTACACTGAAACTTTTGCTCCAGTTGCGAGATTGGAAGCAATCAGGTTACTTCTTTCCTACGCAGTAAATCACAACATAACCTTGTATCAAATGGACGTTAAAAGCGCATTTCTCAATGGAGTCATATCTGAAGAAGTGTTTGTAAAACAACCACCTGGTTTTGAGGATTTAAAACATCCTGACTACGTTTATAAGCTAAAGAAATCTCTCTATGGTCTGAAACAAGCTCCCAGAGCTTGGTATGACAGACTAAGTAATTTCTTGCTTAAAAATGATTTTAAAAGAGGTCAGGTTGATACAACACTCTTCAAGAAGACACTTGAGAAAGACATTCTGATTGTACAAATTTATGTTGATGATATTATTTTTGGTTCAACTAATAGATCTCTTTGCAAGGAATTTTCTAAGATGATGCAGGAAGAATTTGAAATGAGCATGATGGGAGAACTGAAGTTCTTTCTAGGAATTCAGATCAATCAGTGCAAAGAAGGAGTGTATGTTCATCAGTCCAAGTATACCAGAGAGCTTCTGAAAAAATTTAAACTTGAAGACTGCAAGGAAATGAACACTCCAATGCATCCTACCTGCACTCTGAACAAAGAAGATCAAGGAACCAAAGTTGATCAAAAGCTGTATCGAGGTATGATTGGTTCTCTGTTGTATCTCACTGCATCTAGACCTGATATTTTGTTCAGTGTCTGTCTGTGTGCAAGATTTCAATCAGATCCTAGAGAATCACATTTAACTGCGGTTAAAAGAATCTTTAGATATCTGAAAGGAACAACTAATCTTGGACTTCTTTACAAGAAATCTTCAGATTATAAGCTAGTTGGATTCTGTGATGCTGACTATGCTGGTGACAGGATTGAAAGAAAATCAACCAGTGGAAACTGTCAGTTTCTTGGTGAGAATCTGATATCCTGGGCCAGTAAGAGACAAGCAACTATTGCTTTGTCAACAGCAGAAGCAGAATACATCTCAGCTGCTAGTTGTTGCACACAACTGCTTTGGATGAAACATCAGTTAGAAGACTACCAAATAACTGAAAACTGTATCCCAATTTATTGTGACAATACTGCTGCTATTTGTCTATCTAAAAATCCTATTCTTCATTCAAGAGCCAAACACATTGAAATCAAACATCACTTTATCAGAGACTATGTTCAAAAGGGGATATTAGATATTCAATTTATTGATACTGATCATCAGTGGGCTGATATCTTTACAAAACCTTTAACCATTGAAAGATTTGATTTTATAAAGAAAAATTTGAACATGCATTTTGTCTCTGAGTAATGTTTGACTCTGAATGAAAAATCAGACTCTGAAAATTATCAGACATTGAATAAGTTTCAGACTCTCCTAGGAGAATCTGAAAAGACTCAGCCTCTGAGAAAATTATCAGACCCTGAAAAGGAATCTTTTTGTGACTCTGAAAGTACTGGGAAGTGGAAAGGTTAAAGTTAATTTGTATAGGCTTCTGACACGTCTATCTGCATTGGGAAACAACGCTTTTTAAGGGCAATGATGGTTTTTCTTTCTCAATATTTTTCGCGCCCCTCAAGTCATTAATACGCATGTTTGGCTATTACTTCTGAATGTGAAGAGTTGTTTTTCAAATCACTATATATACCAAACACACACTACTCACTCACTTTCCTACACTTTTAAGTCTTAAGCAGTTACGTTTTAAAGAATCAACTTTCTCTCTTCTCTCAAACTTAGAAACCCAAAACCCCCAAACTTCATCTTCTCCAAATGGCTTCGTCTACAAGCGGTTCAAGTTCTAAATCAAACATCTCCATTAAACCTGTAACCGTTCCTCTTCAAAAGGGTTCGTTGGTCGTTCAAATTGAATCACCAGTGGATTTCGCTTCTTTAAAGAGAAACAAGGTTGATATGGAAGCGTTTATCTCTGCTCAAAGGATGGTTGGGTACTTCCAGATGTTAAATGGACCAACTTATGTAAATCTGGTAAAGGAATTCTGGATTAGGGCTGAAGTTTTTGATGTTGATTCAGCCAAGGCAGAAGAAAAGGAAGCTGTGTTAAGAAACCCCTCTTTGAGAGGCAAAACAAGAAAAGAAATGGGTCTTGAACCTTTTCACGGCCTTGAAATTAAATCTGCTGTGATGGGTATCCCTGTATCTATCACTGAAGAAGTGATTGCTCAGGCATGCAGGATGCCTATGGAAGGAAGGTTTCAGTGGAACGTCAGCAGTAAAGACGCCATGCTGGGCAGCTTTACAAAACTGCTGCTGAAAGGAAACCCTGCAACCAGGTTGGTTGAAATGGATATAGAGCACAGGGTGCTTCTGAAGATTATGAATGAGTGCTTCTTCCAGAAGGGAGGAGGTGCTGATCAACCTAACTCTGATCATAAACTGGTGCTGTATTTCTTGGCTGGATTTCAACCAATAAATCTTCCAAAATATATCATGCATCATTTATGCTGGGCTGTCAAAGAAGCCTATAAAGGAAAAAGGAAACAAATCCCTTGTGGAAGACTTCTCTCTGAAATCTTCTACCAAGGAGGTGTTCTGAGAACTCTGGAGACGTTCAATCTGGCGTCAGACAGAGTGCTGGGTGTCTCTACTGGAAGGATGATAAATGGCTCATCCCTCTACAACATGAAGGCCATTACATCAATCCTAACTGACTCAAAGGATTTGAAGGAGTCTGAAGCCCCTCTTCCTCTCATCAGAAATTTTCCCTCTGTTCTTAAAGAGAACAATCCTGAAGCATTATCTGCTTATTTAGCAGCTTTTGCTAAGGAGTCTGGAGAAGTCCAGAGGAAATCTGAAGTTGCTGTGGCCAGAAAGCAGAAGGCTGCTAATACTCAAGCAACTACCTTTGGAACTGTGACTACTCCAAAGAGGAAAAGAGGAAAGGCTGAGTCAAACATTGAGGAAAGATTTCAACAAGCCCAGGAAGAAAAAGAAGCTGGCTTTGTTGAGACTGTAAGACCACTCAAAAGGCTAGCAACTGGGGAGATTGTGATGCCTATGTTTGAACCCACTCCTGAACAACAGAAGAGGACTGAAGAGCACTATCAGAACCTTAAAAATGAGAAGAAAAGGTTAAAAGCCCAATACCGGATTGATAGAGACAAGACTCTGGAAGCTATGGGCATTGATCATGATGAAGATCAACATCTCATTGAGAAGGTTATTGAGGCTCAGATTTTGGCCAAGAAGCTGGAAGAAAGTGCTATGAAGGGAGCTCAGCAGGTTCTGCAAGAAACCTCAAGGACTTCTGAAGCTGTTACCTCAGATGCTGTTCCTCAAGAGATTGCTTCAGTAGCTGCTGGGTCTTCACCAGTAATCCGGACGAGTGTTTCTCTCCCGGACAAATCAGTCACTGGGATTACATCAGAAGCTGCTGCTTCAGAGGCTGCTGCCTCAGACGTTCCCAAGACATCTAAGGTAACTCAGAATCCAATTCCTCCACCCTCTACCTTCACTTCATCTTCTACAGACTCTGACTTAGACAATGCACCTCTAAGTCAGAAATTCAAAATATCCATGCCTGTACCCAAGGCCAAAAGAACCCTCAAAACCAAAACTACCACTACAAAATCCAAACCTTCTTCTAAACCCACTCCCTACAAAGAAGTGTCAGACGATGTTTATAAGACAATAGGTGAGTTAGGTGAAAGGAGGATAGGCATCTGTAATAAACTACCTGCCAATCATCCCTTCCAACCACCTGTTATCCAACCTTTAAATATGCTTGCTCCTGATACTTCTATTCCACCCTCTTCAACCACAAACCCAGTCAGTCCACAAGTTGTTGATTTAACAGCTGCTGCTGAAGAACAAGTGGTAACTGACAATCCATCAACAAACAAACAACAACCACCCCATTCACCACAAAACACAACCTCAGAACAGGATGACCTCTCCAATCTTGAAAAACATTATTCAGGAGAACTTCCTGAATACCAACAACAACAACCAACAACTGTAAACCAACCTCCAAATGAAACCATTCCAGAATCTGAAATGGAAACTGTGGCTACAGAGTCTGTCCCAGTGACAGAATATGAACCCACTGTGTCTGCTTCACATTCTGAACCACCACCAAACCACATGTCTTCACCCTCTAACTCTAACCAATCTTCACCAATCCAAATGTCTGACCAACCCCCCATCAACATTTTGGATTCTGAATACCTGGATGAACGTCTGGTGGCTCTGAATGATGAAATGCAGAGTTTGGTGCTTCTTCGGAACACTCCATTTCTACCATTCATCTATCAAGAAAGCTGGTGTAATCTTACGAATAGGGCATTGAACTTCTTTGATGGTGTTGCCCAGAAGTGTTGTGATATTCAAGCTCGCGCCATGGAACGACGCTTGCGAGAATCCCACTCCTCTTCTCAACTCCAGACCAAGCCTCTGTTTTTGGCTAATGCCCCGTTCTATGCTGAATCTGAATATGTAACAAGAGACTCCAAGGTCTTCAAGATGCTGAAGCAAAAGGTGCTGAAGCAGCAAGAAGAAGCTAAGGCTAGGGAAGATCACCTTCTTCAGAGACAACTGGCTCTGGAAGAAACTGTTAGGAAGCAGTCTGAAGACATCCAGCGTCTGATGGCTCTTGTTCAACAGCAACAGCAACAGCATCAACCCCAACCAAACCCTTAGCTGCACACCTTGTTTTTGTTTTCTTTGTTATGTGTCTTAATTGCCTGCTTTCTATGTTTTGACACTCTGTACTTTCCTGATCATTCTTATATAAAAGTTTCTATTTCTTCACTTTTGTTTTATACATTTTTTTTACTGTTTGTTTTATCTTTTTAATAGATGACAAAAGGGGGAGTAATAGAAAAGTATTTAACAGAAGCTGAGCCCAAGAATGAAATAAAATTTATCTTAACAAATTTTATTTGAGAACCCAATTTTAACTCATCTACATTCTATGATATTGGTATTAAGCGTAAAAATGAACTTAATTAACCTGGATAGGACTTAGGGGGAGCTTACAAACCTCACCTTAAAGAATATCAGACTCAGGGGGAGTCTGAGCTTACAAAACTCAGAATCCTTAAAGAGTCAACTTGTTAATTAAGTTAACAACAATTGATCTTTTTAAATACTTATGTTTGTCATCATCAAAAAGGGGGAGATTGTTGGAACAAAGGGTGTTTCACAAGTATACCACTTAAGTTTTGATGATAACAAGGTATTAAAAATTATCAATTGGATTTGCTAAACATTTATTCAAGTGTGCAGGACCATTAATCAAAGATTTATTTACAAGAGGTTCTGTTTGAATAAATTTAAAGAGCAAAGGAAATCTTAAACTGAAGCTTGAAGAATATCTGACTAAAAGAGCTCCTGGAAATTCAGAGTCAGAGTGCGTCTGAAGAAAGAGCTTCTGAAGATGAAGTCATCAGAAGCAAGTTCATCAGAGGCAGACTCATCAGAAGCAAATGGTATCCAGAAGCAAAGATTCTTCAGACACCAAGAAGCATTGACAAAGTACAGTGTACGAAAAGTACAACCACTATGCCTACGTTTGTCCCTGCAACCACCAACTCTGCACAGTGTCTTCTATACACGACAAGAATAACAGTAACTGTAGCAGAAACTTTTCCTTATTTGAGGGAATGGATTTGAATTTGATTTCATTGTACAAGCCTCAAATCAAGCAAAGGATCAAGGGTGTCAAATCAGCTTCGGTAAAGAAAAGTTGATGAGCTGGCTGTTCTCCAACGTCTCTCAAAACCTCTATAAATAGAGCTGAAGACTTGAAGAATTGTAACACAAGTATCAGAACGATATACACGCGAATTGAATTCTAATCTCATATTCTAAGTCGCAAAATCTGCTCATCAACAACTTAGATAATTCTTACAAAAGCTCACATTTTAGAATTTCTAAGTATCTAAGAAAACAGAGTCTGTTCTGTTTCATTTTGTTTTGTGAATACCTCTGATAGTATATCAAGTATTCAAAACTCTTTTCAATTCTTTGTAATTGTTTTAAAGTCTCTTGCTTGTGGGCTTGAGCATCTGAAGTCTCATTCTTGTGTGATTGAGCAAAGGAAGTCTCTTACTTGTGTGTTTGAGCAACTTGTAATTTGATATTACATTTTTAGTGAAACTCTCCTTGGAAGTGCAAGGGGGACAGGACTACTTCCGGTTTGTGGAAGGAACCTGTATAAAATTGTTTGTGTCTTCTTTCTTTCTTGCATCTGATCCTTATTCCGCTGCTGAGACTCTGAACTCTGATTAGAGTCTGAACTCCATCAGACTCTGAATCCTGAGAACAGTGCTATTTTTCGTAAGAAAGAAACGTTTTTGAAAACACAATTCAACCCCCCCCTTCTTGTGTTTTTCCCACCTTCATGATCTACATCGAAAGAAATGGAGCTGTTTTTTTTTTTTTTTTTTGGTAATTTCATGTTGACAATATACATGTTTTGGAGACTAATTTTTGTAATTATCTGCTATTGCTCTCCTCAAGCAGATTTGATGTTTGTGGATTTTTGTAACATAAAATTTGTTTTTTTGCTCACGATACTTTTTGGTGAAAGTTTTGTTGAATGCAATGAACAAGCATATTATGTCACAATTTGAATGCAATGAACAAGCATATTTTGTTTTAGTGAATGTAATGAAAGCTTCATTGCTTTGTTCTTAATTGTAAATGTATTGTTTTTAGCAATTGCAAAACAAGTAGGTTCCTCTTTGTCATTATATTACAAACAGACAGACTATATTATCATTTTTTTCTTCACAGAATGAGAGAAATGCACAGGGTTACAATTTCACTACTTTTTTCATGAACAATATTGTCACTAGTTTAGTGTGAATATCCCACCAGATCACCAATACTCTTTTTGTCTTTCATACTATACAAAGTGAAGGGAAAAAATAAACATAATCACTTCAGAGAATCAAACTAAGAATCAAACCTCTTCAAAGTGAAGCTAAAGCTGACACTACCTTGCAACAATAACCTAAAAACACTAGAAAAGTTAGTTGTTGCACAAGAATCAAACCACTTCAATTCATCATAAACGGACATTCATGGGCATATAAGAAGCAGGGATACTCTGAACTTGCTGTTTTCTAATTCATACTAATCAACACTATAGCAAGCAAGTAAATTCAGCTTTAGCTCACCCCAATTACATTTCAAACATTCAACACTACATCTTCCTCTCACAAAAACAACAATAGCTCACATGTTACA